>JAAAKQ030434986.1:0-24627 GCA_010016005.3 Zanna intricata
ATTTCCCTTTTTAAATTTTCTAATCTACCAACCTGTTTTAGACTTCTAACATTCCACGCTCCGACTCGTAGAATGTTATTTTTAAATTTTCTGGTAACCCTTTCCTTAGTAGTCCCCACCCGGAGATCCGAACGGGGGACTAGTTTACCTCCGGAATATTTTACCAAGGAAGCCGCCTCCATCATTGGATTTGAGCCACATTTTCTTGGGAAAAATACAGCTGTAGTTTTCCATTGCTTTCAGCTGCGCAGTAATCAAAATATTAAGTGATGTTGCTATAGCCGTTTAGGTCCTTCTGACCTACGCCCTCAACAACTACTGAAAGAGGTGCTGCACCCTTTCAGGTGTCATTTCTTAGTCTGACTCTCAACAGGTACCTCTCGGACATGGTTGCACCTTCGGTCCAGCTACTCTGTATCACACTGTGCACGCAAGCTCTCTCACCATCGGCAAGGTCTCATGATTCGTAGATGGAGCTTTCCTTAATTAAGGTAGTGAAATTTACTTAAAATTCAGATCGGAATATAAAATATTTTATATTTTATTTATAAATTTTTCAGAGAAAAAGGTTTTTATTTGGAAAGGGGATTTTTAGATTTAAGTAGTTATTTTGATTTAAGTAGTAATCATGGCTGGAAAAAAATATATTTATATGGGTGAATGCAACTCTAGAACGGCTAATAAACGATGCCTACTGAAAAAAATAGAACGTAAGTTATAATCGGTCACTAGCAACAGGGATGGATTATATCCTCTTTATTCATAATCAGAGAGGAAAAAATTGTTACAGAGGTGTGAAAATTAAGATTTATTAAGCTTAAATAGGCGTACCAAGAGGGATTTAATGAAGGCATGTATTTTTCTTAATTCTCAGGGATCATTGCTGCTAATGTTGATTGATTACTGCTGTATGTCAGCAGATAATTTACAGATTTTTAAAACGTTCGTTGAGAAGGTGAGAATTTTACTTTTTAAAATACTGAGAGAATAGCGAGTATAAATAACCATTTAAATAAAAAAGAAAAAATCCAACATTAACATTCAAGCTTGTACTTTATTTTATGAAGTAAAGTAAGTCCGAGGTCCGAGTTAATTGCATTTTCATTGCCGCAAAACAGATTTTTTCTTCAGCATTAATAAACTGATTGCATAGTTGCATATTTTTTAACTGTTAAACACAGATTTCCAATTATACGAAAATTAAATCAATTCATAATAATTCTGCTTAAAGGAAGACTAGCAAGCGATTCTGTAAGGTGATGAGAATGTTTCATAAAATAACTATTATAGAATTGGAGTTAGCTTTTCTTTTAATTTCCTAATATTGAAATTATTCCAAGAAAATAAATTATTTAATTATATTTTTAATATTAGTATTTGTAAGGACAGTTGAGTTTCAATAATGAAAGAAAAACAATTTTGGAAAATTTTCATCAGTATTTTTAAAGTAAATAATAATAATTTAAGTAAAAAATAATCTTAGTTGCTACTTATATTTATATTAAGCGGGATTTTTCATTAAAATAAATGATCAGTTAATGGATTTACGTTTTATTGAGGGAGGTCTCTACCACTCCCTCTGGCATATGACAGATCCCGCTAGCATATGGCACATTACATATGACAGAGGTGGTGACGACCTCTATAATCTTTAAAATATGGGTTTTTGACCCCTTTGCACCTTCAGATTCATTTAATTAAATAAGTAAGAATGATTTTGCATATTTAAATTATATTTAAGAATCCTGAATGAAAATATAATGTTATGCGCAAAACGGTTTTTGATTAGCATTCTTGTTTTTTTTATTTGAGCGCATCAAAGTTGCACAATAACTACTCTAAATATATTCAGACTTCGGTACTGGTTCGACCGAGATCAGCTGATTCTGATCGGCCAGGAACGACTTGACCAACTTTCATCAAAATTTAACATGAATATATCTAAATTTCTATGAAACTTATGTAGCAGTCGTATTTTGTATTATAATATTGTAACTAAGTGCATTTTTTTTTTAAGGTGTAAAATCTAAAAACATCCCGACAAGTATTTTTCATAATTTATTTATTATACTTTATTGAATACTGTTTACTAATAAATTAAATTCAAACCATTCTAACATATTGCATCAACACTGAGCTGACATTGATTTTATCACTTCTTCTATCTTCAGATTGCATGAAAGTTTGCATATACTCAACTGGACCAATATTTGTCCTTTATTTATTCTCAGGTCATTCCACCTCCATTTAAAAAGCATAGGATGCCGAGTAATCTAAATTACCTGAGTAAAAATATTTTTTCCGTGAACGCGTTTCTAATATCGAGCCTCAATCTCCTTGAAGTTAAAAAAGCACTGAAGCGGTATTAGTGGGAGTACTCATGTAATCCAATTATGTATGCAATTGAAACTATTCAAATGAAAAGATAAAAGTGAAAATTTGTAATTCATTAAAAAATTCTTAGAATAGTTATATTTTTTAGATACTTCAATCTCTTTCGGCGGACTGGTCAAGTATGTTTCCATGTATTTTCAATTGAAAATAAATCAAGTAAGGATGAACGTTACTTGGTTCATTTTTTTCTATATGGATCCCGTGTTAAGAAGAGACATATTGTTTTTATAATACAACTAATTCTACAGAATGAATTCTCTAAGATACGAAACACTATTAAAAATAGTATTTAAAAATAAATTGTGATACGTTTTGTTCATCCCATCTCTTTCTTTGAGGTCTAGTATATAAATGGTTTTCAAAATACATTAGCTCAACAAAATATGTTTAATCATAGAGTTAAATGTAGGAAAAAAAATCTTTCAATAAAATATACAAGAAACTTCATGTAGTAGGAAAGTTATCGAATGAAAGTTAAGCTTGACAGAAAGTATTTTGATTTCGTTTTTGCATGGAGTTAAAGATTTAATTATCCATAATGTTTTCGTGTAGAATTAATAAAAATGTTTTACATTGAAATGAAAAAATATTTTGTGTCGTAGGCAAATTATTGAATGAAAATTTAATCCACAAAGTAATGCGGACCATAAAGTCACACTTGCTCACTAATAATCTATTATTATACAGTGGAAAAAAATAATTTTCCTTATATTTTAGGGTTTATACGTATGAAATAGGTATTTTGATAGCCAAGCTTTTCTATTATTTGCCTTTTTTCAAAGTATTCTCTTTTTTTTGTATTTACCGGTTTTTAGATAATATGTAGTCTTTTGTTCATTTTCTTAAAATTTAATCTAAATTTCATCCAAAATAAGTTATGATTATTGTCTCTGTCTATTCCTTTGTACGCTTTAGAATTCATTTTTCCTTATTTACAATCCATTATTTCATATCTATGGTATAAATATTTTTAATATAATTGTTACCGTCCTGTTGTATTTTGTAGCCTAGTTTGTATATATATAATTATATTCGTACATAGGCTAGACTACAAATACAAGAGATTGATAAAGATACAGTATATTTTGTAACCTTTTACTTATTTTGTAAAAGGATACAATCATGTAAAGGGAGGTTATTTTTCCCCTTCTACTTTGATAGGGTATGCATAGAAATGAATGATGGAAAAGTTTAGCTACTGAATCGGGATCGATGGAATCTTATTTGAATTATTAACAAGTCTTCCCTGCTATACATCTTGCCTTGTACATACGTATAACTTCGGTATTGAAAGAAGTTGCGTAAAAACCATCCCATGATATTGCCAGCTCGATGAAATAGTAGAAACTGTAGAATATATGAATTATAGGATATCAAAATTCTTTGAGCAGCAGGATAGGTATTAGATAAATTATTACATAGCAAGTTATAGGCAAAAGTGACAAAAGTAACTTTCTTTTGCATTTCAGTAAAACGGAATAGCACCCTAATTGGTTCAATACAAGTTTAGACGCTATACGGAAAGCTATATATAATCCGATGGAAACATATTAAATTCAAATTACAATTAGTCCTGCCTTTTATTACGATGTTCAACCTACTGTAGGAAATTATGAAAATGTATAAGATTGTAGAAAAAGAATACTTTGAAGAAATATAATTTAAAAGTTGGATATTTATTTAATTCTCATCCTACATCTCGGCTCAAATAATACCAGTTACTCTTATTACAAACGAGTTCATTAACAAACGAACTTAAAGTTCATACCCTTAAAACATCACGAAAACATCACTAATTTGCGGAAATTAGTGTATATATTTGCTCAGTAACTAAGAACATGATTAAGTATATGACATTGATCTTCAAAAAAGTGTTCATTCTTTGACTTATATTAAATAAGGTGTGTTTAATAGAATACTTATTGTGCCGATTTCAAATCTGCATACCAAAATAGAACGAAAAGCAGGGTTGTTTAGTAACATAGATATAAAGAAAATGTAATTTTGACGAAGAACTAACTACTGATTGACGTGTTTATTTACCCTGATAATACATAATACTAATACATAATTACATAATTAACAATACATAATTAATTACTCTTTCAGAAGGAAAGGTGAGATACTGCACTTTAACTCAATGCAGAAGTTTTAAAGAAGAGAGTGCTTAAAACTTGTGTGAATATTCAGAAATCACAGGTTTAGGCAGCATCAGAAATCCTTGGTATTCTGAATTTTCTAATTTCAGAACTCCAAATTAATTTTCACTAAAATAAAGCAAAGCATTTTCATGGCTATTCTCATTTGCAATGTTAGTACATTTAAAACAGCATGTAACACCATTTCCATGTAACACCATTGATTCTCTTTCTCTATGTCTTTTTCGACTACTACTTAACGTATATTTATAAATAAATATCTATGAAGTATAAAAAAAAAATAATTAACATATTTTTGTTAAATAAGTAAATAAAATAAAAAAATAAGTGAGCCCATTCGCAATAATTTTTTATAGTTTAGAAATTAATAAGATTTTTGTACCTGTGAGTTCATTCGTTAAAGTTTTAATAAAATTGAAAATAGTCTTCTTCATTTTATTTTTCGACGTTCTTAACAATTACAGAACAAGAATAAAGAGTTAATAATGATGTTGTCCACCTAACTAAATGGCAATAGAAAGAAATTGTTGGCAATTTTGTATATTTTATATAAAATTTTTTCTAACAATATATACTCGTAGAAACACGATTAGCTGAAGGTTGAAGAATACATTACTGACATTACTGAAGAATAGGATTAAGTGATAACGGTTAGCCCAACTAGGCAGTGCACGTTGAGAATCGATATTTCAGTTCGGATACTGAAATGGTTTCGAACTGTTACCTGTTGGTCGCATCTTACTCCCTCCTTCTTTGGTGCTCTTTTTTCTAAGTTTACGTGTTTGTTGTGTGTTTTTTATCGTTCATTTCATTAATTACTAGTTTTGTTTATTGTTTTATTGTTGTTTTTTTTTCTTTGAGTTTTCATTCGTTTTTGTGTTAATTTAATTTACTTTTGTGGTTGTATAACTGGCAGCCACCTTGCTTTAAGTGTAGCGTTGCTAGGAGTTCTTTGATTTGGTAAACAACTAATGATTTGTTTGTTTACATTGGCTTTGTTTTTTTTCTCCTACCATTTCTGTGCTGAAAACAATAACCATTGACTATTTTCGCTGTTTTAAACGGAATACTGCTTGCATCTTGCAGTAGGTTTACGACTACAGTGTCTATTTTCGAGGTAGCCTAGCGTAGCTGCAGACTATATTGTAGCCAAGTGCCTTACAATTTTTTTTTTGTTTTTTTGGTTCCATTCTGGACTCTGTTTTCTTTGTGTGTAGTAGCAAAATCCTTTATTTTATGTGCTTTTCTGCAATCACAGGATCACCAATAAATATTAAGGTAGAAAACAATAGAATTCAAATGTTGCCACATATTAAATACCTAGGAGTTTGGTATTCGTAAAATAACATCTTTACGAAGAATCTAGTGGAAACAACAGGAAAGGCAGAGAAAATAATCTTGACACCTTGGAAAAATAGCGGATCCGACCCCTCTGTGTCTGGCGGTTTGAGGCATGAAGGCAACTAGAGATCCAGACCCGGTAGGGCAGCGCTGCCGTGCCTGACATACATCCGGTGAATAGCTAGGCCCCATTAGAGGCATAGACACTCCCTTGGGTTGAGCAATACTTAATTGTACGCCCGACTCATGGGACTCCGCATTAATTACAGGTTGACTTCCGATCATTTGTTAATGGACGACCAGTATGGTTTTCGCCTAGGCATAGACACAGAAGACGCTTTTCTTGAGTGTTAAGTAACAGTAAAAGGTTACGCAAAAAGCCATAGCCACTCAGTAGGGAGTGTGGTTGTTAATTGAAGGCAGTTCAGCTGTATTTCAACTCACTTGATAGTTGGTTTCGGTCAACTAAATGCTCAGGTAACCTATGTTGTCCAAGTTGAGTAAGGTGAGATTTTCGAAACGATTTTCGATGTTGTTCTTCTACAACCACCATTAATATGTGGTCAACAGTGATCTGCCAGACTTACATGGCTGGAAGAAGTTTTTCGTTGGTGACAATAAATCCGATGTCTTCTGCAGGAAGTATTTAGATAGCTTCTTCATAAGACAAGCCTCTGTTATGCATCATGTCGTTGTCAATCTTCCTGTGAATGGTTTGGGCCTTGTTGTTGTGAGCTTGTACTTTCAGTACAGGGATCCCACTGAACAGCATTTGGAAAGATGAGATAGAATTGTTAGACTAGTAGCATCCTGTCCTGTTTTGACTGCTGTTGATGCAAACGCCAAATCACCTCTTTGGCAGAGTGGGATCACGGATGATGGCGGCGAATTGATCGAAGCAATTGTCGAAGTTGTGCAGCGCAATGAAACCATTGTACTGCAAAACTTTGATGTATTCAATGTTACTGGCGTGTTGGCTGCATTCGTCGGCATGATCATCGTGCGGAGGGCCTTCCACAGTATCAATATTGATGTTACCATTGGTAAGGATATCCCAGAATTTCAAAATTTGTCTGTAGTTTATGATTGCGCGATTGATCATCGACTAATAGTTTTGATTTGGGCTGCGGGATGTCTAAAGAGGGATCCCTATATTTCTATAGGGCCCCTATTGGACGACCATTATGGTTTCCGCCCTGGCAAGAGAAGTTGGGGACGCTATTCTTAAAGTGTTAAATATATCCTTCGCATGCGATTGCAAGAATGTAGTTGGTGGTGTCATTTTGTACGTATCCAGGTCCTTCAATGCCCTGGCTGCTTTGTTCCAACTGCAGCGGCGTAGTTACACGCAAAATGAGATTGAAACTTCTCTAAAGCTATTTCAGCAACACGACAATCGTCTTTTGTGACGGTGGTTCGGAAGTAGGAAAGACATTGTCAAAAGGTTGTCCCCAGTGCAGTGTTTTAGGTTCATTCCTCCGGGTCCTGATGATGGGCTGCTGCTGGTCAAAAGAAACTCGCGGAATGAGATAGAATCCCTAGGGACGAAGGCATGTATGGTTTTGAGGTTCTGAAGTGTCTTCAGCATAAGATAATTTTCAGCGCAGAGAAAACCAGTATGATATTTTTGAAGGGCCGTTTAGTCGCGACTCTTCAACTGCAAGTCGTGTTCAACGACCTTTCGATTATGTATTTCACCGTTCAGAAATATGTGAGTGTTATTCTTGGTGACAGACTTCATTTCAGGGAGCACTTCAGTTTGTCGCAAGGAAGCTAGTGGCTGCGATCCTGAATTCGAAGGAGTGTCGTAGCAAGAAAACTGATTAGGGAACTACTGGCAGGGTAAGAGCGGTCAACCCTAATCAGAAGATTGCGGCTTCCTGCTGAGGTAGACCGCACCTTATAATTGGAGACTTCGGGTCTCAGGAGTGGAACCTGTGGCTCAGTCAAGCCTCGGTTCCGGTTAAGACCGTGTCCCGATGGGGATTCACCATTTGAGGCAAGGTGTTAAGACCATATTCTGATGGGATTCTGTTGGGGGAGGTCCTCTTTAGAGGCACGGCAACGGCAGATCGTAGTCTCGGTGGGAGGTCCCTTTTGGGTTCCTTCTCTTGAGGCAAGGCGTAGAAGACGCCTTTCGGCCACTTAGGTTCTCTGTCGCGGACAGTATAGCCGGGCCCGCTGGAGGGTCCTGATGATTAGAGGCGAGGCACCTCCCAGTACCGCATGATACTTGATTGCAGATCCAGTCCTGGAGATCGGGGGAAAAAATTGATCGGGTATAATTCATACAATTCGTATTACTTAAAATATAACGTCAGATAAGATAGAAAATATAGAACACGAATGGGAGAATGTTAAAAAGGCAATTCTTGAATCAGCAGGATTGAATTTAGGCAGAACGAAGAGAACTGGTAGAAAACCTTGGATATTAGAGGATATATTTCAGCTGATGGATGAACGTAGAAAGTATAAGAATGCTAGTGATGAAAAAGGTAAACGGAACTATCAACAGTTAAGAAATACCATTAACAGAAAGTGCAAATTAGCAAAAGAAGAGTGGATTAAAGAAAATTGTTCAGAATTAGAAAGAGAAATGATCAGTGGTAAAATAGACGGAGCGTACAGGAAAGTAAAGGAGAATTTTTGTGGTACATAAATTAAAATCCAATAATGTGTTAAATTAAGATGGTGTACCGATTAATAATAAAAAAAAAGGTCAGTAGGTGGGTGGAATATACTGAAGAATTATACGAAGGAAATTAATTAAAAACTGGTGTTATCGAGGAAGAAGAGGAAGTTGAAGAGGATGAAAAGGGAAATCCAATATTAAGATCTGAATTTAATAGAGTGATAATAGATCTGAATGGCAGAAAGATTGCTGGGATAGACGGGATACCAGCAGAATTACTGCGCAGTGCAAGCGAAGAAGCGATAGATAGATTATACAAACTGGTGTGTATATTTATGAAAAAGGGGAAGTTCCGTCAGTCCTCAAAAAGAGTGTTATTGTCATAATTCCAAAGAAAGCTGGAGCATAAAAATGTGAAGAATTAGCTTAACTACTAATGCGTCAAAAATCTTAATTAGAATTCTGTACAGAAGAATTGGGAGGAGAGTGGAAGAAGTGTGAGCAGAAGACCAATTTGGTTTCAGGAAAAGTATAGGAACAAAAGAAGCAATTTTAGCACTCAGATTAATAGTAGAAGGAAAAGTAAAGAAAAAAAAAACCGATATATATGGCATTTATAGATTTAGAAAAGGCATTTGATAACGTAGACTGGAATGAAATGTTCAGCATTTTAAAAAATTTAGGGTTCATGATAGAAGAACAATTGCTACATTTACAGGAACCAATCTGCAACACTAATAATCGAAGAACATACAAAAGAAGCGGTAATAAAAAAGGTAGTCCGTCAAGGATATTTCCTATCCCAGTTACTTTTTAAACTTTACATAGAACTAACAGTTAATGAAGTTTAAAAACAATTTATCACTAGAGTAGCACTGCAAGGTGAAAAGATAAAGATGCTACGGTTTGCTGACAATATAGTAATTCTAGCAGAAAGTAAAAAAGATTTAGGAAAAACTTAAATGGCATAGATGAAGTCTACGCAACAATTACCGCGAAACGGAAGTAATGAAATGTAGTAGAAATAATGTAGATGGACCATATAAAAATAGGAAGGGAAAAGATTACTGAGATAGAAGAATGTTGTTATGTGGGAAGTAGAATTACTAAAGCTGGACGAAGGACGAGCGATATAAAATGCCGAATAGCACAAGCGAAACAAGCTTTCAGTCAGAAATATATTTCGTTTACATCAAAAATTAATTTAAACGTCAGGAAAACATTTCTAAAAGTATATGTCTGGACGATCCGAGTACTTGAGAAGAAAATATTAGAACGTTTAGAAATGTGGTGTTACAGGAGAATGTTAAAAATCAAATGGGTGGATAAAGTGACAAATGGAGAGGTGTTGCGACAAATCTATGAAAAAAGAAGCATTTCGAAAAATATAGTTAAAAGAAGAGACACACTTATAGGCCACATATTAAGGCACCCTGGAATAGGACTTTGATATTGGAGGGTCAGATAGATAGGAAAAATTGTGCAGGCAGGCAACGGTTGGAATATCTAAAACAAATTGTTACGGATATAGGATGTAGAAAGTATACCGAAATGATACGACTGGCACTAGATAGTGAATTTTGGAGAGCTGCATCAAACCAGTCAAATGACTGAAAACAAAAAAAAAAGATGTATACGTCAATCTTCTATAAATATATTCCTTAAATAAAAAGAAAATCAAAGTAAAACTTGTTTTAAATTTCATCTTACTTAAATATTTTAATTATTTAATCGTACAGTCACCTTAATTTGTTAACGTAACTGTTAAGTGATTTTGTATCTGTTGACATTAAACTGTATTCGAAATATTTGATTTAGAATTTGCTAATAATCACGGTAAATCAGTCAAATAGATTTTATTTGCGATAAGTATAAAGATGCAAAACTCTAATTATGATTCCAAGAGTCAACTTTCAAATTTGGTCGTCAGGATATTATCATCAACGGTTTGCGATGAAATGAATTAAAATCTGTGACGTATTGTAATGACAAATTTTATAATTACGACTTTTAAGTAACGGAGTGAGGTGCTGGTTATGGTCGCTAGACCATTTAATACATATTCGGTACCATAATCAAAAAGGTTGTAGACAACTTAAGTCCAGAAAAAAGTCACTTCCGAATTTACATTTCCAATATCATGAAAACCAGCATCCCATATAGAAATGCTAAGGAAAGTAAGAAATTATATGATTTTTTTTATTATCGTTTTTATAGAGCTAAAATATTTTTATTTTTTGTAATTTTTGAGAGTGAAATTAAATTCTGAATAAGGATAACGCATAAATGTACTTGTTATTTACAATTAATTGAAAGAAACTTAAATAAATAAGATGATATTTCAGTTAATTACATTGTAAATCAATGAATATTGCAGCCGATTTTCTTGCGGGTAATATCTAAACGTACCATAATAATTTATTATTTCTGAATAACAAATACTCATTAATTAAATGTTCTAACTTTACGCAGAATGTTTATTGTAGTTGTTTCATCTGTGGTTCATACCGTTATTTAGTTTACCAACTGCAAAGTAAATATCCTGAAGGGTAAGACACTATATTAAACCCATTATTATTTTGATTTTCCCCTACAATCATGTATTGGTATGGTTGCAGAAAACATTTTTTTGAAAAATAACAAAGTCACTAATATGTTTAACAAACTTACTCACAAAGCATATCACAACTTAAATTTATAGAATTAAAATTTCTGCGTGCCATTTTCAGGGAAAATTATTTTCTGAATAATTAATAAATGGTTTTTGCTGTTTTTTTTTTACCTTATTTCTATTTGTACGAAATACGCTGTTTATTATGCTAGTAAATGCAGTATTTTAAGAAGTAACACTAAGAAATCACAATTAACAAAATAACCTTCCGAAAGACACAAAAATATTTTTACAGCTGAAAATAGATGATAATCCTTCGGAAAAATCCTGTCATGAATCTCAGCAATAAAGTGCAGTAAGCCAATTTGAGCAGCAGTTTTCCTACTATTACCCCTATTTCAGTTACAACAATCATAATTGATTTAAAAATAAAATAACAGTAAACTCCTTTAAATTTACTTTTATAGGCATTTATTGATTATTACTTATACCACTGAATTTTCTTCTGTGTTTACTAATTAAAAAATTAAATAAATAAATAGAATATTTTTGATACAGAGTAAAAAATTCATTTGGAACATAACGTTTTAAAACAAATTATTATGATGATAAGAAAAATAAAACTAACTACTTATTTAGAATAAAGACATAACTTCAATTTAATTTTTGAAACTAAAAAAAAAAAAAGAAGTGAAATAAAAGATTAAATTAAAAAAAAGTTGCGCTATAAATATAATCAAATACAAAATCTTAAAATAAACTGATTTAAATGAATTCGTCTCTGGAAAAATACTAATAAAAAATTTATTTGTAAAAGCTCTCTTTCACGTTTTTATTAAATAAAGTTTTAAAACTATGTCAAAACTTTCATTAAAATGTCTATATATTATTCAAAATTTATATCAAAGTTGAATTTTATCATCTAAGTTATTAAAAATAAAAGCATAAAGGCGTAAGAAGAAGATTAGTTAAATTTCTGTAACGCTCCTAGGTTTAATGTCACAATGTTTTTAGCTATTTCAGAATCAAAATTGAACCAGCAATTAGTTTATTCCTGGATAAAAAAATTTAATTTCTATCAATATGTCAGTCAACAAGTAAAAACGTCAAAAATATTAAAAACCATTTTAAAAATTAAATAATTTAACATGTGGTAACAATATTTTAACAGTAAACTTTTTATGGAGATAGATGCTTCCATTATCTGGACTAACGTTGAGGGTGATAATAAGTTATTTAAAAAGATTAAATATATATTTAATTATTACCCTTAAATCATGTATAATGAATTTGTTGGATTCAATGTACCTCTGAGATATTGTATAGAAAATGTTTCTTTTGAAAATTAACGGTATTTGCCAATAAATTTTTTTCGTTATTTCATTCGGTAGTATGCTACATGAGTATTGATATTTTCTTAATTACCTGAAATTATTCAATTTAAAAATAAGTTATGTTATCACCTCTGCAATTAAAACTGGAGCGATACATAACAATAAAGAAAAACCAGTAAATCTTTGCATAATTTTTAAATTATTTTTCGTAAAAGCTTTAAGATATTATTTATTACAAATTTAAGAGCTTTGTTAACGGTTTAGTAATGCTTGTTTATAACCTAGTCTATGTGATTGAGAAACACATCGATACTTTTACTGATCGTGCCATATGTGTAATAATTGTCTCGGTGAACTTTTATCATGTTGTTAGAAAAATTTGCTTTAAAATAACAGTTGGCAATTGAAGAATATTAATACAGTAAAAAAAATTGTTGTCTATGGAAGGTTAAAATAAGATATAAAAGGAAAAATTTATTATATATAACTACACCTTTATCTTCAAATTTTGAAATATTAATGTTCCTGCCATTGAAATTACAGCAAAAAATATTTAGAATATCCAGATGATTGTGCAATACAATGACCTTAAATTTATTTAGTAAATCTGATACTTCAGCCGACGGTCGGCCATTTGATGTTAAGTGGTTTTTTGATACTACTTCAACATCGAAAATTGCTATTTAATTCACAGCGGCTAAATTGATGGACATAGAAACTGAGTCTAATGTGAATTGATATTTTTGAGTACATAAAATTGTGTACACAAAACAGAACATGAAACTGTTTTGTTTGCATTCTTTTAGACTCATCTGCTGTCCATTGTAACTTATGAGGCTGTAATAAGCATTTAAGAGACTCATCTACGTAGGCCAAGTGATTATTGAAAATAATTATTTAATATCTTAAAATATTTTTAGTAATCTTTTACAGAACAGTTACTTGTTTATAAATCACAATAAATAATAATTTACTTTTACCAAAAAATACGCAATTGATATGCTTTAAATGAGTAATAATTTTCTTGAATTAATATTAAAAATACGTATTCAAGATATTAAATTAATCATACGAGGTTGAGTTATAAAATTTAAAAGTCTTATCGGAAAATATTAACTGTAGAATATCATTAATAAGCAAAAGACTTACTGTTTTATTACAACAGTCATTAAATGAAACTAAATAAAAACCATATTATGTCCACACTTCTAGGATGTAGTAACAAAAAAACGAATTTTGTAGTTTTATCAAATTTTGCACCCGTTCCGAACGTATGAAAAAAGTAAATTTAAACAATAATTCAGAGTTATAGAATGTATTTTAACACAAAATGCAATTTCAGCTATTATACCGTTTATGATGGGTTTAATTAGTTTGAGATTAAATATAATGGGATAGCTTTACATACCGTGGCCGTACGATTAAACATACAGTCGCTACGTTTCTTTATTATTCTGCTTCTAAATGGTGCTCACTTGTTTGAATTATAAAGCAATGTACTGAGCATGATCAGCATCAACATCAACCATCTCAATATTCTGTTAAAAAATAATAATTTATAGTGCTGAAGTTTGTTCTATTAAAATTTTTTAAATATTATTAAAACTGTACAACAAAGAACTTTTTGAATGAGATATAAGGAAGGAATGCATTTCCTTACGATATGTTTTTTTTTTTTTTGCAAAATGCTTTGAAATTCTAGAAACTATTTGTCATAATAAATAAATAAATCAATTATGAACAAAATTTAAACGAATTTATGTTTCGTAGAAATACATTACTTTTTAAGTTTTTAAAACTACTGGAAATAGAGAAGGGAAGAAGTATTAGAATTTTAATGGTTTTTCATTAACGGAATTGTATGTAACGTTGTTAATTTAAAATTATCTAATAGTTTTTTATGCTCAAAATAATTGGAAAGTTACAAGGCGTAAATTTAATCAAATTTACGAGTATAACCTATGTACTGCTTAAGGTGTGTGAAAAATTGGAAAAGATCTTTATGTGTTTTTATATTTTATTATAACATACTACCCCTTCAGTTGCACTTAATTATAACAATTATTTATGAGTAGATGGTTTATTTTTTAGTTTAACCTCCGGAATCACCATTAAGATAATCACCTTCAGAGGATGAGATGAATGAATTGTAGCTTGTGTGAAAAATGCCATACCTGACCGGTATTCGAACCCGGTACCTCCGGATGAAAGGCCGAGACGCTACCACTCGCGCCACGGAGGCCCGGGGTGAATAGATGGTGTTTATAGGATATATCGAACATAGCATTACATTTTAACATTCACTACTCATTTATTAGTGAACGTTTCAGATATGTGGAAAATGGATTTCATATTTATATAAAAATATTCACCGATTTCCATCTCCTTAATTATACTGTTAATATCTAATATTATGAAAGACATACATGCTACCACAAATGTCATACAGCTCACAATAATACGTTTTTTCTTCGACCGCGAAAAATTTCTTTATCGACGAGCACACGTAGAATAAATACGTTCGTATTAAAGCACCAATGTTATCATTTTAATGTGCGCTTATGCTCATTTTTTTTAACTGCAAAATACTAAAAAAAAATAATTATTATTTCATTTACCAAAATTGTCCTTCGTTTAGAAGATATGCGATTCAACAATATTTACATTCTAGTATTGCAAATAATGAAGATAAGAAGATATATTGGACATCTTTTCTGCTTTTAAAAAATGATTATATTAGTTGTGTATTAAAATACACAAAGTACCTCTCCATAACCTAATGCTGACGCTGTTGTCGACAATCGAGCAACGCAACATTAAAAAAAATAATGGTGTACGTTGTTGTTTCATCTAAATGTTTAATTTTATGGATGCTAATTATAATATCTAAAATTTTTCTATTTATTTTTTATTTTGTTTATAAAAATTAACCAATCTTTTCTGATATTTCATAGTATCTAGTATCTTGTTAATTTACAGTTTGTAAATACAGTTCAGTAATGTCACGAAATAATGTATTAAGGTCTTACAGTGACTTTACTTTGTTAGATTTACTTTATACCTTTATTAAATATTGAAGTATTATTTACTTTTATAGCTAAAGATGATTTTCAGATAAAAGAGTTTAAAGATATGTTTCAAATTACAAGTTCTCTTACATGCAAATAAATATCTTATTATAACAAAAAATTTTTTGCTTAAAAATTGGACTCTAAAAAAAAAAATGCAAAAAAAGTTGCAAAAAAATGCAAAAAACATTTTGTTTTTCCGGTTGAAGATTATATTCTATAAAGTGTGTACTAATTATATGTCGTGAAATATATATTATAATTTATTTATGTTATGACCCTTTAAATTATTGAGAAACTTATGGAATATAATAAAAAAATAATAATAATTACAATTAAAATTCCTACCTTTATTTTACAGATGTTTACGTTTTTCTTAATTTTTTTTCTTACTTTCTTTTTGTGTTCAGTGAAATCTTCACTTTTTATCATTCATCACTAGTCACTCAACATAGATTCATCCTATGATAACGTTGTTTCATTTGCAATGTATCTTCTCTAATATATTATCTCTAAGGTGGAGCCTTACACCTTGTTCACCCAAATGATGTCATCCAAATTTAAAGGGAAAAACTCAAAAGTGAATATAAAAAATAAATTTTCAATGATATTCTGCAGCCTAAATTTTTGTAGTTCACTAAGAGTTAATTTAAAAGCTGATCATGGTCCATAAAATCAATGAATAAACGCCAATCATGAATAACGTATTCTTTGTCCTGTTCAGACATTACATCTTCCAGACTTTGCGCTACTTTGCACTCTAGTTTTATTTTTTATAAGTTACAAATCCAATTAAATACTCGTATATGTAAATATATATGTGCATCAAATACTATACAAAATAAACATTTAATGGAAAATTCAAAAATGATTAAGGATATGAATTAGGAGGATATTTAAACATCAAACTTTAATATAGTGATTGCCGGAGGATGTACTTCGACGCCCTGAGGAGCCGTGACTCCCTCACAGTGGTGCCGGGAAATAATACATAAGTTTCATAAATTTATTTCCATTTTTTATTCATAGGAAGCCGCATATAGCGAAGCTGATTCAAATCACTTAGTTATTATGTGCGGAAGCCTCTGTAACTGATTATTAGATGACGCGATACTAGTCTCTCAGTTGTTTTAGCACTTTGTGGAATTTTTTAACACTTTGGGTAAATATAAATACCAGTTATGTTGATTTCGCACGGTTTTAATATTTTAGTTTTCGGGAATTGTATCTACTGAATACTGTTATGATCAATTTGAGTGAAATATCTTAGTTTAAATTTTTTCGTTTGAAATAATACGTTGTTAAAACAGGATTGGTTTTTATTAAACATCAATAAGCATTGTGAGAGTGAAAATAAAGATTGCACATCGTCAGCCAGTAGTAAGAGTGTGAAGAAAATATGATGATATCTGTTTTGATTTTGTTATTATGTCGACGGAAATTAATTTGAAGTGTTCTACGTATTAAAGTTTTGGTGCCAGAGTGTATGCTATCAAGTAAATTGAAACACCATTTCAAAACCACTATTCCCAGCGTAGTTAGTAAATACAGTGACTACGTTAGCAGAAAGCTAGAAGAGTTAAATAAACTAAAAGGGATTTTTATAAACAGGCATCGATACCGTGCAATGTTTTGTCAGCATCTTCAAAAAGACAGCACGTAGAATCAAAAGATGTAAGAATTCCATACATCGGAAGAACTTGTTCTACCAGCTGCTGTAGATATGGTAAACATGATGATAATATGAGTCTGCAGGAAAGCTATATTAAAAATGCCTTGTCCTATAATACCACCAGCAGAAGAATACAAGCCACAGCAGCTCAATAATCAGTTAATTGAAAAATTAAAAGATGAATAATTTAATTTGTGCTGAATGAGGCCCCTGGTAATAATAACAATAATAATAATCTCATTTAATATTCTCATTTAATTGGCAGTAACATTGTAGAAGACCCTCTCATCTGTAAAAATATCTCTACTTTTGCAAAGACTTGTTGAAAATTTTTTATAACGTTTTATCCGATAAAGGTTTTGAAGTGGGCTAAGTGCCTCGGTAATTATACTGATGGTGCTCGTTTTATGTTTGGCTGTTTCGGAGGAATGCAGGCTTTTATTCAAAGCAAAGCTCCTGAAGTATTGTGAACCCTATGAGTTGTTCACAGAGAAGCAATTGAGTTAAAATATGGGAGTCTTACACTGAAACACCACTTAGAATATGTAATAGACTATAAAAACTCGGCCATTGAAGACAAGATTTTACTAAAAAGCAATTTGAGGATGTGGGATCCATACACATGTCATTGTTTATTACTACACATTAAGATGACTTTCTCACAGTAATGCATTTTCTCATTTGTTTGAACTACAACAAGAAATATATATTTATCTTAAAGAGAAAGAAAACGAGTGTACTGAACATTTTATAAATAAAATTTTTCTTTGGGTAAACAAGTCTATTTTAGTGATATTTTTGAGAAGCTGAGTGCTTTGAACCTCCTCCTGTATGAAAACAAATTCCGTCTTATAAAGTCGATTGAGAAATTATTCCTTTGGAAAAGAAAAATAAATGAAAACGGTGGCAAGAAATGTTTTCCCTTTTATTAATTTTTAATTTCCAATGGAATTGATTTATTTCGAAGTATGAACTCCATTTTTTAAGAACATTTATCATAGTTTATCACTTGCTTTGAGAAACATTAAAATGATAATATCAATAAATTTTCATGGATCCATTTAATGCCACTGATCCATCTGAATTTATTACTGCAGAAGAAGAAAAATGTCTGATTTCATTGTCTTATGACAATATATTGAAAACAAAATTTCGCAGCATGAAGTTAACTTAATTGTCGATGTCAGTTAAATATGAATATCTAATACAAAGTGGTAAAGATGAGAGAATTTCCATTTCATTTGTTACCTCATATTTGTGCTTAGCTGAGTTTTGACAGTTGCTGTGATAAAATATAAGTATCGCGCATAAATGTAGAGAAGGAAGTGAGTGTGGTTATGTCAAGTTGAACTATACGATCTGAAAAAATGTCTGACGATCAACAGGCTCATCCATTCCACTAACTATTATTATAGTTAGTTGATTTGTTCAATTAATTTTTTTTTTAATGTAAAATGTGCTTTGTTTATTTTTATCTAATCCTTACAAAACGTTATTGGTTATTTCGCAGTGTACTTGTTAAAGTTGCTTTTTCGCAAGACCAAGACCAATTTTACTCATCACTAGACACAGGATTATTATTATTACCTGCCCGGAACATAACATCTAATGTCTTAACTGCCTAGTGGAAAAAGCCAGAGCTCCCTCTCAAATAAGGGTATTTGATATATGATCGTGCTTTCATTATGATGCCTCGATCACAAACCGATTATGTTAACATGATCACGATTACACCTCACAAATAGGAACCCGGCTTTTTCTAATAGATAAAAAATTGTAATAAAATAAATAGTTGTAAATAAATAAAAATAAGATAAATAGTTGTAATAAAATATAAAGTTGAAATAAAAATGAATATTTATTAAATACATTTTTGTAGGGTACATTTTGTGGATATTTAACAAATAATACAAATATAATCTCTACTATTTTGGTTAAAATCACCTCGGCCTGTATTGCAATAAAAACAACAGATCAATAGGAGAGATAACACATAAAATAATGGATTATTAATGAATAAGAAAAAATTATCCAAAGCTGTTACAGAATTAATTGCACTCCTAAAACGATGAAATAATTTTAAAATACTTAGACACCAATAACATTTTTATACAAATTATAACAAAGCAGTACCTTCTTTCAGTTGTTTAAGAATTTAAGAGTTTAAGAATTTAAGCGAAGATTTATTAAAATCTCGGAAAGATTTATTTTGATAAAAATTGATTTAAAGTTCCTAAATTTCTTTAATGCTTTTAAACTTATATATTTTTAAATTCTCATTTATTTTACATTTTAGTCTTAATAAAATATGTAAATATTGGTTTATTTACCCTTAAAAATAACACAATTAAAAACTAGGAAAGGTTTCTCAAATAAATATTTAAAAAGTTTATTTAATTTAATTTAATAATAATTTATCAAATTATATATAATTAAGATTCATATCTTTTTATCTTACCTTCCTTACATATTTCTTTTGGGAATCTGCTTGAAGGATTTGTAGCCCAATTAGATTCTTCCTCACGGTATATAATTCTGGAGAATTAATTATCCTTAAAGAAGCTCGAGTTGCCTCCAGATGGATCTTTAGAGTCTGAAGAATAACAACAGCATATATTTTTACTTATTAAATCAAATTAGTTATCCTGTGCAAAGGCAGCCAGACTTTCAGAGATACTTTGAGCGAAATAAATCCCCTTATCTTGAATAAAGACTGTATGGAATTGTTTGTTCCACGGTAGCTGTATAGGAAGAGATTCTTTACAGTCATACATTTCTTTTCTTTTTTCCTTGTTGATCCTTCTTGGTTTTATATATTTTTCTTAGAACAATTTCAATTTTAAAATTTTATGTTTCAAAAGCAATTATGTTAGTAATTTGAAGGATTGTAATTACAAGAACTGTGAAACAAGAATATAATATTATCAAGAAATTCGGTCTTCACATATTTGCTAGACGTGGATAATTTGCTTCTTTCATATAAAATCTGTTAAAATATATATATATATATATATATATATAAAAAGTTCATATAATTTTATTTACTATACGTTCCATTACTTTTAATTAGATTTAGGTTTTAAAACAGTATTTAAATCAGAAACTGTATTATTTTATGATTAAACTACGTATTCATTGTGTCTTCAAAAAAAAAAAATTGAAAGTATTAAATAATTTATCTAAGCCGATACATACTTTTAATCACTTTCAAATTCAGGAATTGTCAAAATTTTAAAATAAGTTTAAAATACGCAGGAGAATATAAACTTTTATAAGGTATTCACATTGTTTATCTTGAAGAATTCTAGAATACTTCCTGTTCAAACATGTATAGTAACAGGATATTTAATTTTCATCTTAGTGTTTATCTTCTCCATTGATTCCGCAACTAATTGACACCTAAAAACTATAAGTTAAATACATTAAAGGTTTCTAAGTATTATATCAGTATACAACATATTTTATAGCTAATTGGATAAAATTCAGTCCATGTTACTTTAAATCTTCATCTTGTCAAAAAAAAGTTGACAAAATTGCACAGTTATTTTTATTATACTAAAATTTCTCAGTGAAAAATAGATTACATTTATGATTTCTTGTTGATTCAATATTAAATATTTTTTGATATCTGTACCACAACAGAAACCAAGTCTTCTCTGAAATTGAATTACTTCAGAGTGAATTAACAAATTTAAATTCCTTTTTTAGAAATTTTAGGTATATTTTACTACCTATCTAGATACCAAACTTATTTTTAAATTTATAACAAGAATCGTACCGTAAAAGAATCAAATACCGAATCTTTTCACAATCTTGCCCACAGAAAGAAGACGTTAGTCAAATTTTGAAAACGTGACTTTGGTAAAACTTTTTGATTATTATTAAAAATTTATCTTTAAAATTTTTAAAGCCTGAAATAGTAAAGTTAAGAGACTACATTTAGCTTCTTCATTTTTTTTTTTTTCATTTAATTGTGTATTTCATTCTTGAGAGGTACATATTATTTTCACAACACTGTAAAACATAAGAGAAGTTATTAAATTTTCTTTAACATATGATCTAAATAATGAGATGACTATTAAGTATCCATTACTGATAACACGTAATAATTGTAATAACATGTGTAATTACATGATAACATGTAATAATTTCATATCAGAAATTATTAATTCATTTTATTCTATAATTTGTCTATAGATATAACAAATAATCGATTCAATTAAAAAAGAATAATTTCTAAATTATTTACATTAATCAAAGGCGAAAATATTTTACAGAAATTAATTATAATGGTTTTCGAACATTCTCTTTCAAATTATTATGCATGATTTAATATACTCGTATGTCAATTGTTTTGATGCATTTATATAATGATATATGTATTATTTAATGGACTTCGATGATTACCTTTTGGCTTGATTTGTAAATTATTTAAGATTAATATTGCATATTGTAATTATACATAGGGCTTGTATTATTTAATTTATGAAATTAAATTTTTTTTTTTTAATAATTCTGTTAACAGTAAATACTAAAATGAATACTAACTAGTCTTTATTTCTTCTTCTTTACGCTAAATTCAAACTCCACCGATCCATAATTCCTTGAATGTAGATTATAAAATTACTGTTGTTACATTTTAAATGTAGTAAATAGACTTAGAAACTATCTACAAGGTTTCTAGGTATCTAGAAATTATTTAAAACTTAACTGACTTAAGAAAAGCGTACTCAGTCATAGTGAAAAATTTAAAAACATTAAAATCTTAGGACTGAAGCCTAACAGCACCTTTAGAGAATGGAATTTCACAGTCACTTTCGATTACTCGATAGATTTTGTTGACATAAGCAGTAATAAAAAAATATGGTATTCATGCAGTACTCTCCATCATTTAAGAAAGGAAACTGTGTATTTTTTTTGTGTGTCGGTCAGGACCTATTTCAAACGGTTAAGTTATATTTATAAAACACTAAGCACATCCAAAATACTAAAATTCAATTTAACTTACTCACTCTAAACATCAAGTTAATTCAGAATTGGTATAGAGCTGGAAATTAAAATTAATCCAGACAAATCAAAACATGTAATTTACTTTAAGGAATAAAACATATCCTCAGAAACCTCTAAACTACAGCTAATACGGTCTTACGCATTTTCGTTGAGTCTAGAAGTCCAGACTCAACGGCCTGAGATAATTTTCTTTGGTAAAAAAAAATGGACAAAAAACTTTCACTTGAAATGACCATTTCAAGTATTACATCTAAGAGTTGCTGTTTTTAAAAAGCTCAGTTATTAATCCTTTAGTTATCCCTCTTATGATTTCCAAAGAAGTTGTTTACAACCTTTTTAAAAGATTTCCACGCAGCTACATCACAATCATTCAAACTGTCTACAAATTTTGTATCAGTCATTAAATTATTTTATTTACAGTCCGAACCCCAACCCAACCCGTCTTTTTTTACAAATATCATTTCTTTATTTTAGCAATCCTTATATTAGGGAACTCCTTCTTTAGAAAGTGAAATCCTGTCTCGTCATAACTCATTCCTCTAACAAAAGGTTTTCATTAAACCTAGCTTGAACTGTCATTAAAGAAGCTTTTGTTGAGAGAATTAGACGTGCTTATTTTAGGTGATATTTTTAAAATAGAATTGTGTTTTCTTATTTTGAACGGGATTAGTTGTGAGTGATGTTTGTGTAGAAAAGACAACTGACAACTACCTAAAAGGCATAATTAATTATATACAAAGTTTGTTTATAGTTATATTCGGGCTTCGGTCCGACTAACCTCGAGACTAGGATGAATTTTGTATCAGCTGATATAATCGATGATGGGACGTATGATTGTGGAGATTATCAGGTAACATCAAGAACACGTTGTCCATTAACATCGTCGAATAGACATGCAAGCAGGGTAGTTCGTCGAAAACTATTTAGAGATGACATAGAGAACAATTCACCCAGAAATTCAAGGATAATGACAGTGTAATTATGGTACCCCAATCTACTCTAGTGTCAGTGGAGAACCATACCTATGCCGATAAGAGGATACGAATATTACGAACCAAACGGAATTCGTCAAGACCTCACCTATTATACTGCACGGGATAAATGATGTGCTGAGGTTGTACGAACTGACAGAAATGGTCGTGTGTAAGGGAGATTATAACAACTGGTAGGAGGTAAACAAGTTAGCATAATCTCTGAAGATATTGAAGCATACAAGAAAATCATAAATATTGTTAGAGAACATGGATTAGTATCTTTTCAACTAGCCTTTTAAAGGATCAACGAGCCTTTCATGTTATGATTAGGTACCTGTACCACTCAATCCCACTGGAGATGAGAAAAAATCGAAGACCACGGGAATAAGATGGAAGGACTTAATAAATGCACGCCACAGAGTAACTAAAGAACCTACATCAACATTTTTCGTGAACCTAGAGCCGCAGGAGAACAATATAACTATATTTGAGCTAAAATACATTGCCAACTGCAGTTTGTCGTTCTAAGCACCACGGTAACCAACAAGCTTATGCAGTGCATGAGGTGCCAAAATTACGGTTACACAAAAAAAAATTGCATGAGAGCCTCAGCTGTGTAAAATGTGGGAAAGGCTGAAAGCTGTGCGAACAGGGAAAGCTGATTGTTCCACGAAGGACAAGAGCACTCCTGCAACCTATGCTTTACGTCAATCTAACCATCCGGAAAAATATCGAGGCTTTAGAATGTGCTAAGAAATATTAGAGAGGAAACAAAAGCAAAGAGGAACCGGAACTCACAACTTACTCCAAAGATCGAATTCGCTAGCCGCAGGACAACCGGCCTTACAATTGATGATAAAAATTTTCCTATGTTGGAATGTGGAACACCTGAGAAGGTCAGCGCAAAGATTGAGTATCTCCACCGAACATATGATTCAGAATCTGGCTGTAATGGTAAGAATAATGTTGACAGGTTAAACAGGCTTTCTTGAAATATAAATGTATTACATGAACAGATTGGAAGACTGATAAACCTTCCTTATTCAGGTACTCTCAAAAATCGTTGAAATAACGTTTCATGTTTCTGGGCGATTAAAGCGGCATAATGTTCATATATAGGGTACTAAACTTCATATGCAGTTATTGAACATCAGAGTGACAGAGAAAAAGTGAACATGTTCTGAATGAGACAAAGTTATTGGCCCTTTCCTTTTTGTTGAAAAACAACAACGAGGAACATTTTCTCAGATATGTGAGAAAATATGTTATTTGTTGATGTGAGCGAATGATTCGTATGTAACACGATATAGACTTCCCCACAATATTTTCACGGTCGCCAATTATAGTTAGAAGATTATTCGCAAATAACCAACACGATATCAAACTTCCTCACAATAATTTATTTAACACAACAACAAACAAACATTTACAA
>JAAAKQ030435097.1:0-24626 GCA_010016005.3 Zanna intricata
TCAGGGCCCTTTACACCCTGTAAGTGTCTTTTTGTGTTTGTGTGTGTAGTGTTTTGTTTTGTGTTTTTCTGTGTTATTTTAAAGAAATGTTAGGGCCCTTTACACCCCAACATATGACGAGCCTTACGGTGATTATTGATTAATTTAAAGAATGTGACGAGAGCTAAAACTTAATTAAAAAAAAAAAAAAAAAAAAATAGTAGTTAGAACAATAATAAATACAGCACACATTATTATACAAAAGGAATATTATCCAAGACACAACATTCATCACTAATAATCTTAAATGTAAAGAGAAAAATTATACGATTAAGTAGCTAAATAAGTTGGTCTCGTAAGAGGATTATTTAAGTACAACTTATGTATAAGTATGAAGAGGTGTATACAGTTCATTACCTTGTGCGTACTGTATATTGTGTAAATACGAAAGGATAATCTTTAGACTTAAGAAACTTGTAAAGAGTGAATATTATCCTGTGATGAATTGTTCTCCATTTACATTATAGCATAATCTAAATAAAAATTGCTTACCATCTATAACAATATGATAAGATAATAAATTTAAGGGAATATTAAATCACACTTCAAGACTGAATAATTCTGATTTCAAAAAAAATTTCATAAAAAGAACAAATTATTCGGCATGTTTTTACTATTTTGTACGAAATAAAGGAAGTATAAGGATCGAGAGAAATTTCGGTTTTCAGATTTCAATGGAAATATTCATTTTGACTAGTATCGGCTTGACTTCTGTAACCCAAAAATTTGGATTTTAGACTTTTTCTTAACTGCAGTAATAAGCCCTTTTTGAAAGGTTTTCAAAGATATATGATAAGCGGTACTTATTTTCATTGATGTCAGAATTATAGCCAAATCAAATTTTAATTAATGAACTATTTGGATCTTACAAGGTTCTTACAAACTAAAAACATAACTGAAATAGAAAATCTAATCAAAATAGAAAGAAAAATTTTAAGAAGTATTTATGGTCCATGAAGAACTCAAGAAGGCCACAGACAGAGATCAAATAAAGAGATGTACGATAAAGTTTAAGACTTGGAAGTAACAAAATGATAACTAAAATTTTATGGACACATGGTTCGAATGAACCAATCTCAAGGCTAAACAAACAGATTTTCTATAAACTTTGAAATTATAAAGGTTAATGTTATGTTAAATAGACGAAAGAAGAGTTAAAAAAGTTCAAAAATACGGAAAATTACTGTCTAGATCGAAAAAATTGTTGAATTGAAGGTTCCTGTAGGTGAAAATAAAATACTCACCAAAGGAAAATGGACTGAAGAAAAAAAGGTAAACAGTCCGAAAGAGTGAGGAACTTCTTGAAGAAAGAGAAAGTAACTACATGAAATAATATTTGCGCAGTCCTTGATGTCTATCCGCGGAAAAAAGGAAGTGATCTCTAACAATGAAAATTATGTATGACCGAGGCATTTGTTTGGTACCTATTAAATGAAATCGGTGCAGTCGTTGTAGAATTACAGGAACGTATGTAAACAAGCAAAACAATAAAACAGGTAAAATTGTCTTGTAAATGTGCTTTCGTTATTACATCCGAAGTAAAAAAAAAAAAAAATTATTTGACGTATATTTAATTAAATTAAATTTAATATAAATCTCTTGTATCTGTTCCAATAAATAAGAAACCACTTTCGTCATTGTAAAATTTAAAACTCATAACCCATTTCATAACTTACCTTAAATATAATAGCAATCAATGCGCTGAGAACGTGTAGGCATCTTAAGTAAAACTTCTGTTTTTAAATTAAATCTGGTTTTGCAACATTTCTTTTTTAAGAATTAACTACTAAGCGTGATGTTTAGTATTTTTTTTCCTACACATTCCACAAGATACGAAATTATTAAGATTAAATTTTTAACGAATTTTATTAGAATAATTTTAAATAAATTAAGTTTGGAAAATTAATTAGCCAATTAATCATTAATTTATTTTCAAACGACTAAAAAAAATAAAAAATAAAAATAAATCAAGTAAGAATTGTACAGAATGCAGTGAATGATTATTTTTTTGAATTATAAAATCTTTTCAGATTTTCATCTTGGCATATAACCGCGTTAATGTCGTGACCAAACAAGCAGAAATTTATATGTAATAACTGGAGATATCTTGTCATTCGATGCAAAAACTACTTGTTACATATTCGAACAGTTACGTTCGCTGATATACATTCTATATATGTGTGTGTGAAATATATATAACAGTATATATATATAAACTTACAAGAGTTAAAAATACAACCGGTTTTAGTGAGGCCACTAGATCCTTTGTAATACGCGAGCGTGGACAGCGGCAAGTCGTTCTGCCGACAGGAGAAAGCCAACCAGAACGTATCATTAACAACGAATATGGAGCATGCCGACGTCCCCTGGCCGACGGGAGCTACAGCCCACCGTTGCAGAAAAAATTGACCACCCACGTCTTTTTGTCTACTGCCCTCTAAAGAAATTAATGTCCGTTTCTTTTCGCAGTCGACACGGGTTTATGTCACACACCCTCGTTTTCATTTAGTAGATGCAGAAAACCGTAGCGAGCTAATAGGGGAATGGAAGTGTTCTTTTATTAGTATTAGTTTGCAAATTTTTGTTTTTGTGATTATATAATTTTCACCTTAAATATGTGCCGTTTATTTTATTTTATTTTTACAAAACAAAAGTCGGATACCGACTGCATTTTACGGTTTTATTATTGTTGTTTTGTTTTTTATTTTATGACTCAAATAAACTCGAGCAAGCAGACGCAAACTGTGTTATGTCTACGATGATAGATGGTTACTGCCTGAGACTACATTTCTCTAGCGTATAGCATAAAATTAAAGTCAAAATAAAGCCAAATTTAGATGAATTGATAGAGTAAAAGGTCCAGTCAAATAAAATTTTTTATCTGATTGAAATAAAAAAATAATATGTATTGATTTTTAATTTTAATTTATTATAATAATTAATTTGTTTAATTTTGTATTTGCCACATACACACTACTAGATTTTGCCATTTTTCTTGATTTTTTTTTTTAAGAAAAAAAAATAGATAAATTTACTTCGTTTACAAAGAATTTAATCG
Source organism: Zanna intricata (assembly GCA_010016005.3). Classification (NCBI taxonomy): domain Eukaryota; kingdom Metazoa; phylum Arthropoda; class Insecta; order Hemiptera; family Fulgoridae; genus Zanna; species Zanna intricata. Next base: position 3,098 of record JAAAKQ030435097.1, read on the forward strand.
ATCAGGTTTTTTAAATTGAACGTTAGGAGAATTTTAAAATACAACAAATAACCCACAATGTGGGTTGTAATCCATGTATAATAGTAAAAAAATTAATTGGTTCTGGATTAATATAGAGAGCGTTCGGAGCAACTTTGATTTTTTTCAATTGATTTCCAGACAAAAATTGATGCTGCCGTGGATTTAAACAAATATGAAATTTAATGACTCGGCTAAAATCATATTTATTATATTCAACTTAGTATCAAATCAAAAAGATCTCAAGGATTAATTCAGTGTTTAATTTTTTTCACTATTATTGCCTTAGTTAAATTTTATAACTTGTAGTTATAAAATGCTCACTACGCTTGCTAATCCCCAAATCTTTCATAATTTGTATTTTTTATATTATTTTTTTCTTTTTTGGTTGATGAATTCTATTCGATTCATTTGTCGTTTTTTCTTTAATGATTATCTATTTCCTATTTATTAATTTTTTACTCAGAAACGAGCATTGAACAAATCTTGTTCTTAATTTTTCCTTGACATTTTTAAAACGTCGTAATGCACGTTTTTTAACAGATACTTATAACGAAGAATTCTTCATCCAAATTTTCTCGCTGATATTTTGCTCTTTTGCCTGTGTCAGATGCTCATTAACATAGTTTTATCTAACTTCTTCATTTTTAACTTAATCTAGTTAATTTTAACAATGTTTTCATTAAAATAAATTTTTGATCACTGTTTTTATTGATGTTATTCTTTGTTAATTTTTATTACTTCCTTGTACGAAGTTAAGGAAATATTGTGATTGTGGAAAATTTCGGTTTTCATATTTCAACAGAAATATCCATTTAGACCATCCCTGAATCCATTTTGACTAGTTTCGGCGTGACCTCCACACGTACATACGAGATGTATCTTCCATAACTGAGAAACGATTAGCCGTAGGATGTTGAAATTTTGGATTTAGGACTGTAGTAACAATTAGTTGTGCACCTCTCCTTTTTATTGCAATCGACTGAACCAAAATTTTGTATATCCAATGTAAATTTTAATGTATATCCAATTTGTAAATTTTTGTATATCCAATTAGTTGTGCACCTCTCCTTTTTATTGCAATCGACTGAACCAAAATTTTCCAAAAAGGCAAAATTCCAAAAAAAAACCTTAGATTTTTTACTTTTTCTTAATTGCAGTAATAACCCCTTATTGAGACCTTTTTAACAATATATCATAAGTGGTACTTATTTTCATTTGTTCCAGAGTTATAACCAAATAAAATGTATTATTTAGATCAAGGGGAAGGCATTGGTTTTAATCAGACTTCTCCTTTTCTTTTAACTTTTTTTTAATTTAAATATATTTTTATTTATTAATAATTACTAACCTGTGATTGTAAAATTTTTTTTTTTTTTAAATTTACGATAAATTTAATTCAATTATAACAATAATATATATATATATATCCAAAGTTATTAATGAAATAAAATTTTATGTACTTTTCATCTAGAAAATATGTGTATATGCAATTAGGCGTACAAGGAAGTCATGTAATGTCCACATCAGATTTTTTAAGTATAATATAGGTACTAAATCCTCAATTATAAATGTATTACCTATATCTGTCTTATTTTCTTCTATAGTTATTTCGATAGACATATTCCTGTGTAATCAAATTAATTTAATCTACCTATATTAATTTATGACCTATGTCCTATCATCCTGGTTTTCTAATTTTTACGAAATTCTGTCAGAGATATTCCCTCTTGTCCTACATTTTTAAGACTATCTAATTTTATACTTTATTAGTAGATTTTCTTGGATTTTTTAATGGTTCATAAATTTTATAAGATTTTCTTTTTTTATTATTTGTTGGCCGAATTTCTTATTCCTAAGTTTTATAACCATTAGACGCTTCATTCTAAATATATTTAGGGATTTGTTTTAATCTAATTTTTGGATTTTTAGTTGATATTAAAATTTTCTTTAAAGCAGCCTCTACTTCCTTATATAGGTTTGTAATTATACCATTGTTTTTGGTTGGTTTTTTTCGATTATACCATCAAAAAATTAAATTTCTGGAACTTTTTTTACATCATGTTGTATCCTAATATTTAATTTATGATTTTCACCTTCTCATATTTTTTAAAGTTATTTATTGTAATTCAAAGTTCGAATCCTCTTCTAAATTTGATTCAATTCGTCTGTCTTTCGGTTTTCTCATTAATAAATAAGATCATCAGTAAATCTTGACATCTTTAATTCTTTTTTTTTTTTTTTTCATTAGAAGTAACTTCTAGATATACTAAGAACTTAAAAATGCTAGAGAATATATTTTACCTATAACCTAGAATAAATTATATTTAAACATAAGTTTTTAGTTTTTTTTTTTTTTTTTTTTTTTATACTGTTTTATTTGAAGACTTTTGAGTCTCGATATTGTCTAACAAATTCACAAGGTGGCTCAGTGTGTACTTAGTCTAGATATACATTCCGAACCCTTGATGTTCAATCTCCTCCCGAGCCACGGGGGTTCCGTTATTTTCCTGAGTACGAGTATTGTGTTCTGGAACCGCTAGATGACGTCGACGTTACCGTTACTAGTTGTAGCCCATAATTTAATGCTGTAGTCTATTTCGGTTTTATAAATACCAAAAATATCTCGTTTTGATATAAACAACTGAAATCTCCTGCCCTGTAATCAGTACATATACTTAAACTTAATGTGTAGTTGCTTCATTTTATCTCTAATGTAACCTCCTCACGTCATATGACGGTCAAGGAGCCAACTTACCTACCGTACATTTTTGGTAAGTGGAACACCGATATTATCAAGGTGAACTAGTCTCATCTCCTGATCGCTAACGTCACGAGACATTGCCGAATTAACCTTTATTTTCCATTTACGTAGCCACAGGCAGATGAGCTCCAACATTGATTGCAGTTTATCCGAGAGTAGAATCGGTTCATTATTAACTGCCAAAATTGCCGTGTAATCCGCAAACGATGCAACTAGAACAATGTGGCCAGTAAAGATCATGTGTAAAATCAGCTCCAAAACTGAATCTTACGGTACTCCTGAATTAGTGTCAAAATTGTTAATCAGTTACTGATTATCTGATTTTTGAAACGTGACCTTCCAAGCAGTTACATAAGATTAAATAGAATGGTTGGACTAGGCTAGACTTCAATTTGTAAAGAAGATCAGACAATCAAACCGTGTCAAAAGTCTGCTGCACTCAAAAAATGCATCTGAACAATAGTCCTTCCTTTCCAGACATCTGATGATAACACTAATCGTTTTAGGTTATTTTGAGTTCAGAAAAATATGACAACAGAAAAATGAAGATACAAATTTTATGAAAACATATTCATCTTAATTTTCCTTTGTTTCTTTGTTATCCTTTGTTTCCTATTGTTTTTTTAAATTTATTTTTATTTTAAAAATTAATATTACATCCTATTATGAAATATATCTTTCTGTTTTCCTTTATCACTTTTATTGTGTTTTGATAAGTAAATAAAGTAATCGTGCTTTAAGTTTACTTAATTAATTTAGACTGAATAGATTAAAAAAAAAAAAACTAGCCTTAAGCTTAATAAAATATAAAGAAAATAAAAGATTATGTTTAATTTAAAATCATCCGTAACTTTTACCTATAAACATTTAAATTGCTAAATTGAAAAAAATGTATGTTATTTAATGACACTTTTTTTTAAATTTTTTATTATTTTATTTCCAGCTGGACATAAAATAATTAAAAATTAACTTGCGGTGTGAAGTACTAAAGGTTTTCTGATTCCACCTTGTTTATAAGAAATATACAGGCACTATATATTATGTATAGAACTACTATAATAATGTATAATTCTATAATAATATAATATCATATCCTGTAACAATATATCTATAATAATATCCAAACGTAGATTCTAACTTGAAAGTTGAAATTTAAAATATAACAGATGAGCTATTTGGATATTATGATATAATGAATGCAAAGTGAAATTTTCTAAAGCCGTTTATCAGAAAACCAACGACACTACACTCGAGTCATAACTCAAAACGAATCGAGTGAACTCGCAAACTACAACAAATATAACATAAACTACCGTGACCAAAGTTTTAAATTGAAACAAGTACCTTCCACCCCTATGTGTATAAACTAAAGCTACAATAAATCACGGCTCGGCAATATTTTGTAAACAGTTCTTTTGTCGAATTCGTTACGCCGTCAATCAAAAGTTTCCATTAAAGAAGTAAGAAAATTTTAGAATTCTTGTTATTTCTTTTTTGTTTAAAATTTATAAATATAGACACACACAATATATTATACACTAACCTCAATTGTATAGCGTGTGCCTCTATGACACACAACGAATCTATTGATACGAAAATGATACACAATACCACTGTCTAACAAACCAATAATAGATAACACTCTTTTAATAGCGTAACTAAAGACTATTCAAATAATAACGTCTATCTGTAATAAACTCTTATGGTTTCTTTTTAAATATTAAAACAAAACATCTTTCTAAGAAAAATTATTAAAGGTCATGTTTATACATTTAATTGATGCAGTACCGTAATAAAAATTGTTCAAAATACTTCATGAAGAAGTATTTAAATTTATTTTTTTTAAACAGTACATATTCAGGAAAATATTTTCCCATGTTCTAGTGTACTTAAAAGAAATTATTTTATTTCATTATTCATAAGTAAATTATGTGCATTAATTATATTGGTTAAATTTCATTATTAACTTTAAAGTAAAAATGTTGCTTCTGAATAGGATAGAGAATTTCACTATTCTATGAAGTTTTCTATGTAGATAAATCTAAGCAGCTTATTTAGTTGCTAAATAAGAAGCAACATTACTAATTAAATCTGATACATTAGATTACATAAATATTAAAGATTATGTATTTACCACTCTCCCACTAATTCCAAAATTGTACTTTGTAATTATCTAGTTTGAGAAAAGATTACATAACTTGAAAATTCTTTTTAGTTGATGGTTTACTGAGTTATCAAAGCAACTATTGAAGGTAACTATCCATAAATACTCTTTTTATTATTTTCTGAAGTAACTTCAACTTTCATGATAAAAAAATTAAGAAGAAAAAATTAAAATTATTTTTTTTTAACAATAGTACCATTTTTTTAGTACCATTTGTATTGTAAACATTATCTTTTCTTTTTTTTTTTTTTAAAGTAGCTATACAAAAATATAATATAAGTGTAAAAAATGTACACTTTTTATACATTTCTAAAAAGAAATTATTCAGATTAAAAAAACCATAAAAAGAGAAATTAATTATACATAATCAATAATCGTAAAAATAGAAACATTGAATAAGAAGATCAAAAGATGATTATTTTTAATTATAAACAGCCTTTTTTTTTTTTTAAATCTGTTCTGTTGATACAGAAACATAACAAAAATATAAGCAGAAACTTCTACATTCATGAAAAACTATACGAAGAAAGAGAATAACCATTAATATGGTAACAAAAAAACTGTACTTAATAAGAAAACTAATGGAAACAAAAGATAATGAATTAATTTATTTAATCTACAGTAATTGATAACAGTCGTACCAATCTACATTCTTTGTAACCTAAAAAAAAAAAGTATAAATTAACAATACACCTACTAAATCATGCCTTTCACTAATAATGAAACTATACAGTCTAGTGCATCGTTGAATCTTTCTAGAATGATTTCTGCTTTGCAATAAAAATTAAAAAAAAAAACAATGAGATAAATCCTCCCCAAGATAACAAAAGCTGGATTTCTAGTGGCTTAGTCATTGATTTACGTCTACTTAACCGCAAACCATACTTAAAGTTCATTCCGATTATATTAAGTCTTTTTATTTATATTTGTAACAAAGGAAACAGGAATGCTAAAAATACTGATTATAATAATGAAAAATGAAGTGTAATATCAGTAATAATACTCGTAGAAAAAAATTATTTAGAATAATTATTATTATCAGTGCATTCATATTTCCTGATAAACCTTTTTAATATTATATAACGTAACATAATCTAACAATCTGATAGGATATTATTTGTCCAATCAGGTGACATGCAAAAAAGAATAAGGTTATACTAATATTAGGAGTACTGGTGCACTCTGCCGTCAATTGATGTAATCTTTTGAATTATACATAATTACAAGTATTATTTTATAATGACTACATTGTAATAACATTTTTAAACCTATTTTATACAAACGAACAAATAATAATAACAACAGAAAATTAAACAAAAAAAAAAAGAAGAAAAAAAAAAGAAAACAGCTACTGCTATTTAGAATTTGATAAAAATCTTAACGTTCTATAATAGTAACACCATTACTATTATAGTTGGTATTATTCTTTTTATTATTATTATTTATACAATACTATTACTATATTTTTTATCAAAGAATAAAGAATAAGGCTGTTCTTATTTTATACGCTACGTACTTATACACTTATATATATTATTGCAATTCTTTTTTTAGAAATATTAATTGTATTTCTTTATTTAAATTATAACAACAAAAAAATTGCATTTTTATTAGTCGTTTATTCTGGTAATATTTTATATGTAAATATAAAATAATTAAATACAATTTTTCATCTAATTTTTTTTTTTTTTGCAATTAAAAATATAAAAGTATGTTATAATTGACTAACAAAAAATATTAACTATTTTTCTCTCATTTTTATAGATTATTATTTTACATACTATTTATAATTTAATATTAGTGTAATGATTACGTGACCTTGAACTCATATACGCGTGTGAAAATTTACACCCTATATCTATAGATAAGAAATGTTAATAAATTCATTATTATATGCAGTTATATGGACGTTAAATGTTAAGTTTTTGATTTCTGAGATTCATAATTTTTATATGAAGAACAAAGTTTTTTTAATATTAGTGGAGGTGAGGCTAACTTAAATATTATTAATTGATATTTGCCAATTTGAGGTGAAAAGGAACTGGCTATTGTCCATTAACTCTTGAATGATGATACTTCTATAATAATATCTACAATTTATTTTTTTTTTAAATCAACAGATATGTAGAAATTGATTTAGAAATTTCTCTAAATCAAATGCCAGAAGACTTTAAAAAAGTTAATAGGGTGATGGGTGATATAATTATGTCTCTAAAATTAAGATTTAAAAAAAATTTTCTTACTTAAACTGCTTGATTTTATGAGTTAAAAATATTTTTATTTTTATTTTTTTAATAAGGAGTTATCAAAGTAGGAATAGTTTTATCAAATTAATAGAATCAATCAAAAGAACATAATAATTTTTAAATTATTTTTTTTGCTCAAATAACAAAAAAAAAAAAAATTATAACTTTAGGAGTTGTGAATTTTTATCATAAATAATGGTTTTTATTTTCCCGTCTAGCGCTATAGCTGCAGAAATGAAAGTATAGTAATCGGTTCAGTTTGGCATATGCGGTTCTCACCGGATCTTAAATTTTGACCTCTAAGGAACCCAAAAAACAAAAAAGCCGGATGGAAATTTTCCGGATGTTCGTATGTACGCCTGTATGTTCGTGTCACATTATAAATCATCTTACATTTCCAAAAATACTGGACCGAATTTTACCAACATCATTAGATTATTTCTATATATGGGGTATTGATGTCACTAAATTTTTAGCTTAAATGGTCGTAGAGGTGAGGCTGTAGAGTAAGCTCACCCTCAGTACCTCGAGATTTCGCCTAAATACGGTCTTATTTTTCCTAGGTACATTTTTTAACAAATAAAAAATAATATTTTCAAAAGAAATTTTGCAAAATCGTACCCCCACCCCAAGAAATTAGTATCTAAGTGGGTATACTGCGTAAATAGTACCTCTTGTCACCACTATAAGCGCTAGTGTAGCACTGAATTGCTAAATTAAGTTCTGTTTGTATAGGTGTGTAAGCCGTGTGACGGGTGTAAAGTCCTACAACTGTGTTGTCAGCTTATTTTAGATCGAATTTTTGTAAATTTTTGCACAATTTTTATTGATTTAATAAATTAATCTAAATTATTTTACTTTAATGAAATAAATGGACAAATAAATTAAAAATATAAATGAATTTAATTTATTAATAATTTTCAGCTTTATCAAACTAGTAAGACGCTTTAAATTTTAACCTCAATGCAGATACCGGAAAAGTTCAGCACCATCGTTAAAAGGTTTATTTTTTTAATATATTATCTGTAAATTCCAACATTATCATTTCACTTATTCATTGAATGAGAAAATTATTAAAAATGAAATAATTTCATCAAGTCATAATCTAGAATCGAATTTGGAACTTATACTTTAAAAATAAGATACCTGAATAATTAAAATTGCACTTTAACAATATATGTATTGTAATACTTCATTTTAATACCTTTGTTATTTAATTAATGGAATTTATTTAATAGCACTAGATGATGAAAAGAGTATTGAACTGTACTTCATGTTTTCTGGACTGACCCATCTTAAATATGTTTAGAAATCATTTATTTATTTTGTACTTATTTAAAAATCAAGGTTTTTATTTTATTTTATTAATAAATGTATAAAATAGTCATTTTAATAATCATTTTATGATATTCAGAAAATGATTTATGAATGGAAACTAGTAAACATGTTAGACCATGGTTCATAATAAAAAAAAAAGACGGTAATAAATACTGATTGAATGGATGATCAAAATATTGTATTTTAATGTGATGATGCCATTTTCTATACTTTTTCTTTTTTTTGCAAATTAAAAAAAAAGGAAAAAATTATTATCACTTTGCTATTAATAAATGTGTATTGGCCTTTTAACAAAGCTATATGAATATATAGGCAATAATAATACATAGAAAAAAACACTTAAACAGATTTAATAATAAAAATTGAAATGCATCAAACTGAATTCGGAAGAAGTGAAATAATGAAAGGTTTAAAATGAGATATCGGGACTGTGGGCTACATCGCGTGATACCCTCAGGCTGTATTATACCACGACACTGTTGGTGTTAGAAATTAATTGGGCAATTTTAGGAAATTATGTCAGCTACACCGTGTAGTGTGGTTGTAATCGGTGTGTATAAGAAACCTTCAGGCGACGGCTTCGGCTTAGTATTTTTTTTATACTCTTTTACTTTTTTCTTTCTTTTTTTTTGTTACTATCCCCCAGGTCTTCTTTTCGTAACCAAAACATATTGATGATGATCATATGACCTCCATTTAAGAATTAATTGTTCAATTCAAAAATCAGATTCAAAAGAAAACTTTTTTTATTATTAATTCCAATGATCGTTTATTAATTTATTAAGAAAGGTTTTCGGCTAAACTCTGTTTTTATGCTTTTAGAATTTTTAATGTAATACCGCTTATTTAAAAGCATGTAATTTTCCATCACAGAGTTAGCCGTAAATATAGTTTATTTCATCTTTAAGATCTATTCCTCAAAATATTACTTTGTCTTCAATCATTTCACTGGTTTGATGCAGTTCGCCATTCCGCTCTAGTCTATGCTATTTCATTTAAAATCGATATCATGCTATATTATCGTACATCTTGAATTAAGTGATTCACATACACTTAAACTTTTTTTCTTTTTTGTACTTTATCTTTTACAATTCCTTTATTTCTAATTACCCTAACATAAACTCCTAAAATATATAGCCTACCAAAGTGTTTTAACAAAGCGTTTTTTTGCAACGTCTCTTAAAACCTTCATTTTGTACCTACTAGTATTACAAAATTTCAAAAACCTCCATTCTTTCTGGTTTTTTGATACTCTTGTTTAGCTTTAAAAAAATTCTATATTTTAAAAATAAAACATATTTTTTATCATTTATTTTTGATTCCTAAGTTTATTATTATTTTTTATAATATAAATTAGAATACCTTTATGAAAGTCCTTGGGTTCCAGGATAACCATCTTGAACAAATTACAAAAATAAGGATATAATAACGCTTAATATCCTTACAACCCTTAACATGGATTCTTACAGCTGGCATTTAGAAATCCATCAAAAATAACAGAAAAAGAGAGATTAAGAATAATATTAATTAATTAAGGTTTGATAGAAAGCAACAATTCATCCAAACAGGAATATTACGAAACTGAAAATACACCGGGTGTATTTTGTTTCAGTTTCATAATATTCCGGGTTCAGTTTTAATATTCAGTTATTTACACCGGGTGTAATAAACAATAGGTAGCTTCAAAACTTTTCTAAAATTCCCGCCAATAATTCCTTGGAAGATCAAGGTATGTTTTTACCCAAAAGGAAAAGCACATCATTAACACTAATTTGAATTGATAAATTAAAATATTTATGCTCAGTAAATTAATTTTCTCCATATAATAAAGAATTATACAAGAGTGTCTCTGTAAGGAAAATACTTGTTTATAGAGAATTGTTCGATATGTTAAACATTTTTTGAACTGTTCAGCAGAAAATCCTATTAAACTATATAATTATTGTCACTGATTAATTTTTGATATTCTACGTATGATAATGGAAATTAATGGTTTCTAAATTTTTTGTACTAGAAAATAAAATTACCATGCAATTAACTTTGCAAATAGGAAAGGATATCCGAAAAAGAATTCTGTCCCTTTTTTCAAGCGTCTCTTTTATTTATCAGTAAAATCACAATTTTATTATAGAAAATATTTTATTAGATCAACGAAAAGTAACTTCTTTTTTTTTTTGTAAAATTTTGTTTCCAGTCTTAATGCTATTCTTTCGATTTCCGGAGTGATTATCACATTATAGATGCGATGATCGTCCAATCTTCCACTCGACTAAGTATCCTCTCGGCTAGGGTATTATTATTAAGTTGCAGTGTATCCATGGATACACTGATACTTCTTTTTATCCTTAGTACTCTTTTCTATTTTTGGTTGATTAATTATACGTTTTTTTAATGCTGAGTATAACGCGATCTGTAAAGCCAAATGAGATGAACACAATCTAATGAGGAAAGTTGCTTGAAGAGAAATTTGGGACGTTATTTTTTATTCGAAAATTTTACTAAAAGCCATTACCAATAACGAATGATTTATCTATGTGTAAAGCCGGGTTTTCTGATTTAAAAAATATTAAATACAGTTTGATATAATTCATGAATAAAATTTCATGCCAGGTAGTACCATTAATTTTATGTTAGGATTGTTTTTTTTTTCTTTAATCCTTTTCTGTTTTTTTAAGTAATTGATTTTTGTGTATTGCTAGTTTATTTGTATTATTTTTTTTTTTACTGTTTTCAATGTTTTTGATTTTTTTTGTTTTGCTTCTTATTTTTTCATGTTGCAAAAGTTATCTTATTTATTTTGTATATTAAATCTTTAACTATAACTTATTTAATACGTACTAATGATTTATAAACGTTCTATTTAATAAAAATTAAAAAAAAATCATTTTCGACGAATAATTTTGCAACTTGGAACAAGTTATTCCAAGTAAAATACTTGCTCCTCTTTTAAAAAATCTCAAGCCTGTAATCTGAGGACGGATCAAAACCTACAATCTGAGAACCTCAGTCTGTATTAAGGTGGACTGAATTAAACAAAACTAAACAAATTACATAAAAAAATTATAGGTAAATTAAAATAAGATATAAAAAAAATATGCCGATGAATAAAATTGCTTTACTTAATTGATTTAGAGATACTGTTTTTCTTACTGTAGGAATAGGAAAGATTTAGGGGAAGATATCTGGCTATATAATCTGAATAGATTTTATAGTAAAGTTTTTCCTTTTGATAATTGCTATAAAATATATGCTGACTAGTACAAGATATAGACTTATTCTACTCAAAAAATCTTGCATCACTTCACATAATAACTATTTCATTTATACATAAATAAGTTGTTGAAAAAAAACGTTTTAATACGAATCTAGAAACCCAAAGTAAAGGTACACTAATGTTTATGACGTCATAACTATAAATTAAATATTATAATTATATAGATTTATTAATTCAATCTCACGCATAAAAACACAATAGTCTCTGTTAATGAGAAACAACTCTTTTAAACAGATACGTGCAATTGTAATAATTTACCATGGTAATAATTCTATTACAATGTAACTTCTATTGTAATAAGTATTACAACGGATGCATTAATTTATTACAATAACTTAAATCACTTAACTTGTTGATCTTAATCTCTACTTGAACATCACAATTATTACAACTTATCGAGCTTATTGCTCTTTTAAAATATAATTAAACAACGAACTGTTGTACGGAATGAGCTGTACTGAAAGATTAGTGGAAACAAACTGTCAAGACTATGTTCAGAACTGTTTAAATAACAGAAAAAATTAAATATACGTTTCGATTTTTAAGCAATCCTAAATAAATTTTGATAAATAAAATTTCAAAACTTACTCTTGAAAAGCAAATACTTCGTTTTGTTTTAAAATGCGGATTTTGATTTTAAAGCGGATTTTGTTAACCATTACCAACTACTGATTGTTTAAGAATATTAAGTGCACGTTAAACTCGCCATTATTATAAAATGTAAACGGTTTTTGAATGTAACATCAGTTTGTTTTGGTATAATGCCATAATAAAAACAAATCAACTTTTTCTGTAATGGTATTAAATTTATCTCTGATAGGGATCAATTGTAAAATGTTTGGATTTTCAAAGAGTTTTAAACACCATCTCATAACTACGAGTAGATAGATACATCGAATTTCCGTTACTCTTCAAAGGAGATGATTTAGTATCTACAATACTTATAATGATATGGTTTACTATATATATATATATATATCTATAATGATATGGTTTACTATATATATATATATATATATATATCCATGATTCTAGTTATGATATGATTTATTTGCGTAATGTGATATTAAACCATGTAATATAATTAACAATAATATCATGCAGTTTATTTACGCTCTTTACCAGAACCTTATCGTAAGGTACATTTTTAAAAGGTTCATGTTTTAAATTTATGAATGTTTTTGTTAATATTAAAATATCTAATTTCCTTAAAACAAACTTCATATCAGTGCAAAATTGAGTTTCATTATTCAATTTTAATTATTTCTGTTTTTATGCGAGCTATAGAATGATTAATGATGCTGCTAAAAACAATATATACTTATGCACAAAATAGGTATTAACTGAAATAAGTAAATAAATTAAGATTTACCGAAAATTTAAATCAGAATAGTTACTGTTGAAAACTGATTATGTACGAAAAATTGATTAAGCAGTTTCTTGGATATTTTTTTTTTATCGATAGCAGATAACATCCCTTCCAAATTTTTTACTTGATCTGTAAACGATTAATGCAGCGGGAGGATTCTAAAATCAGTGCTGCCACTTTGGCTTTTTACTACCTCTCTAATGATACGAGGGTAAATTAAACATAAACTTGTTTTTTTCTTTTTTAAATTATTATTGAAAAATAAAAGGCAAATATAATTTATTTTCTACATATTTTCCTACTTTAAAAATACATTTTCCCAGCGAGAAGTTAGGTTTTTCATAACAGCATCGTAGAATGAAGATTGCCTCAGGAGCCAATTGCACACGACTCCCTCCACGCCCTCCTTATCTTCAAATTGTTGCCATCCTAGAGCTTCTTTAAACGGCCCAAACAGATTAAAATCGCAGGGCGGTAAATAGCTCCGGGCTGTAGAGAGGATGATTAAGTTGGCTTGGATTAATGGCTTCTCGAATCAATTGGTCTTTTGCGGCGATATGCAGTCCTCATCTCGTTCAACAGTTCGCAATAGTAAGCAGCATTGATTGTGCTCATGCACAAAATCAATGAGCAAAATATCTCACCAGTCGACAAAAAAGGTTAAAGAACCTTGCCATCTGGTAGTCGACTCGTGGCTTTCACTGGAACTGCCTCCCCTTTTCTCTGCCACGCCATACTGGTTTTTTCGACTAAAAAGTGTAGTGGTAAACCCACTCTCGTTGCAGGTAAGGATCCAACTCAAAAATGTATCACTTTCTTTCGCAAACCTTGCTCTAAGCCTCTGATAAACGTCTTAACTTCTGATCTGCTGTCAAAAGCCAAGGAACCCATCTGGCACACACAATACGGAACTATAGGTAGTTTTGACGATCAATTGACAGCTCCCATAACTTATTCCGATCTGTTATGCAATTTCGAATACACTCACTCGTCGATCGTCTTCAAAAATGTCTCGAACCGCGCAAATGTTTTCGTCTGTAATGCTGGTCCGAGGACGGCGATCGTGTTCCTAATTTTCCACTTGTTCTCTTCCTTTCTTGAACCCGTTATGCTAAGCAAACACACGAGTCCTTCACAATGTTTGTCTTCCGAACTGTGCAGTCAATTCTGGAAAATTTCCATCGTTTAACTCTTTCACGAGCGAAAATTTTATAATTATGTCTTGCGCAATGGAGGGGACCTGTTGCTTCGTTATCGTGAGCGTTACTGATGATTTGGTTGGGATTATGAAATGACCAGCTCTCCCTACTTCTAATGTCCTCACCCAAGCATACTAGAAGCACGGACCCAGTCCTACCAACCGTAGACGCTCAGGAACAACAATCCCGTTTATATTTGATATACCCTCATATTTAAGAAAGATAGCAGATTAAAATCTCCACTCTGTGCATTAAACAGAAGTAGAACGATACCGTAATTCCATTTGGATAACTTTTTTAAGAATAAACACCTAATAATTTATGGTAAATAATATAATTTTACGGTTAATTCACTAAATGACAGTAGCATAATACATTTTATTAGCTTATAAACTATTTTTATATACGTTTGTTATATATATATATATATAATACTTTAAAATGTTAATTTAACTCAATCGAACTACTCTATTCAATTTTTATTAAACTAAGTAATATTAAAAATTATTTACAGAATAATTATATTAAATTCATTGTTAAATGCTGATATGTTATAAACACACGCACGCGCACACACACACATGATTATAAAGATGAAAACATTAGACCATTATGTTGTTGAAGACCCTGACGGGACTGGAGGATAAAGAAATGGAAGGAATAGTTTGGTGGCAGCTAACATCGTGTGAAGAGAGATGTTCTCTAGTATAAACTAACACAGACTGTGTTCAGATCGCCCACATATTTAACGGCAACCCTCTACCGTGTCCCTCATAGTCTATATATTAACATACATCACGCGCGCACCTGTCCAACAATTCTATCTTAACAACTAAACTTGTTACAGCGACTATTTTTTTGTCTTCTTACATTGTATATTTTTCTTGATTTACACAGACTTCTAACGCCTGTATTTATGTCTCCCACATTATAACAAATCAACCTAGTCTACATTGTTATTAAAATCTTAAATATGAAACTTATACTTTTAACATGAAAATGAAATGTTAGGAAACAGATGAAACAATCTTTATAAATGTTTTCCAGTAAATGTTGTGAAGTTAAAAGATCTTAACGATCTAGATGATTGAGGTAATATACAAATTAAATAAAAATACTTATTTTTTAATATTAATTACAAAACGAAAGATAAGCATTAGAACAATACGCTTACATCGAAGCACATAATGTTACAATCATACTTACTAAATTATACGTTAATTAAAACTTTCGATCCTAAATCCTATTCTTATGATGGCACCTTAATCTATAACAAAGAAAAATGATAATTGGTATTTAAAAATTTAAAAAACAATCAAGAGAAGTAACTTCATTTTTTTTTCATTTAATCCTTCGACATATCCATATACACTCGTACTTAGAAACAAAGAAATAAAATATTTTTAATTAAAGACAAAGTAAAATTAAACTGTACTATGTCGGTATTTTCTAATCGGAAATATTTTTCAAATACTAATGACCATTGTTAATTGCAGGCTTGTGTCGATGAGTTAAATTCTTTTTATTCATGAAAATCATACAGCGGTATTTGAAGTACAACAAACATACATACATACAATGTCAATTACCGCCTTCATATAATGTATTTATCATATTATCTTATAGCAATGAATATAGATGTTAAAACAAATTAAAAAGGTTTTTGTATTCACCATTATTTTTTAAATTATTAAGTAATGCGAGCATATTGATCCCAAAAACCAATGGGTTACCATGAAACATTAATCGCACTTGAAATTGGTAATCTAATCATTCTGAAAAATAATAAGCATCTCATATAAAGTTTACTTGTAAGATTGAGGAATAAATTATTTTTTCCATCACCAATTATTTTTCTACAAAATATTCTGTTGCATACCAATATAACTATGTATTTTTACCTGTAGGACTGAATTTCACTTTCGATAGGATTGGGGTACTGATGTTTAGTAGCACATTCTGCTTAGCAAAAAAAGGATCGGAAGCCACTCGATTTGCTGTTTTCTTCTACATACTTTGCATAGTATGTTTTTTATTCTTCACTCTACCATATGATTATGTTACATAATAGATATAAAATAAAATAGGCTAATCTTAACTGTGAAAAACAACTGAGAGGATGCCTAATTTTCCTAGCACCTTTACAATTATTGTATGTTATGAAGTGGCATTCTTCCTCTTCAATTACGTAGAATGAGTTTGTAAGAGAAAATAATAACTTTAATTGTCCTAATAAGTAAATGCTACACAAAAAGTAATTTATAAATTATGATTCACATGTTAATACTCATTTTTATTTTACTTCTCTTTTTTTTTTTATACATGGAACATAAAAATTATAATAAATGGATGATTTAGCAGGATAAAAAACATCCTTATTTTTCGAATAATTTTTACGCCTGACTAAACATGAGTTAGAACAAAAAACAAAGTAATAAACGTACCCTACAACTTTGATCGTTAAATTAATTCATTTATTTTAAACACCTGAAAAATGAGACGTGCTTTGAAAGTTGAATTATTAAAAATTATAATTTATTATTCAATTAGAGCAGGTGCAGATGCAGTGCGCTCAGCGCATGTCTGTCTGTCTATATGTTCGTATGGATAAGAGTAAGGTAACAACAAACATGTAGCTACACAGCAGAAGCAGTTATAACAACGGCAGCAAACCAACAACCGACACCAGTAACAACTAAACAACACAACAGAGCGGTGGCAGCAGAGCACTAGCACCGGCGGGTAACGGCAGCTGTCTGGCGCAAATTGGCGTGAATGGATAAGAGTTGCCAGTCTGGTCCACCGGTCAGTTCTCTACGCGGCTTATATTCGACTACACACACAAATAAGTATTAACGCTATAAAAAATCAGTCAACCGATAGCGGTCAATGTCACACAAATTGGTTGTGGAGAACTGATGATTGGGTGGTTTGTGAGTTACCCTCGCTGAATATTTTTTTCCCATGGTTTCATGGTCACGAGTCGTTAAGAGTTGTTAATTATTTTACTCATATTTTATATTTTCCTTTCTTTTTAACGAAATATTTCATTAACTAAGGACCTTTTTTTTCTTAATTAAAAAGAATAAATTATTAATATTACTGTATTTCAACCGGACTAATTTTTATTCAACCGTAAAATAGATGAATATTTTTTACCTTGCTATATTGATATTTGAAACTTTTATTTTCAACTAACAAATTATTTTCGCCAGCTGTATAAAAAAAAAAAAAAAAAAAAAAAAAAAAAAAACAGAAGCTAAAATTGACAAAACTATAAAAGAAAAAAGTATAGATCTTTCTAAGCGGCTCTCTTTGTAGAAAAATATTCTTAAGTTAACCCCAAAGTTTTTTTTTTTTTTTTTTTTATTTAATTCTTTATTTTGCCAAATTTACTTATTTAGATAATCATTTACATTTTTTAATAGTAACAGTTTTGGCGAACCTTGTAGTAAATTACTCTTATATCACTTCAGTGAATAATTTTTGAACGAGAAATTACTTTATTATACGATTTCAATATATATTACTTGGATTGCCACCATTATTGCTCAAAATTGGATTGTTAAAACGTAATGATCTATAGACTCACTTCATTCTGATATTAAAAATATTTTCAGGAGATATTTCAAAAAAATCTTTGGGAAAATATGCGTTAAAGTGCTCATTTGAAAAGTGAGTTTAAACAATTTTCAAAAAAACGCCAGGAATATATGTCAAAAGTACTTAAGGTACAAAGTAATAAAGATTCCCGTATTCCTTTAACTCACAAAATGTAGTAATCTCTTTAAATAGTTTCTGTATATTCCTTTCTTTATTTCCTTGTACTAAGTAAAGAAAGTATTGTGCTCGAGGAATATTTCGGTTTCCAGATTTCAACGGAAATATTCGTTTTAAACATCCCGTAGTCCATTTTAACTAGTTTCCGCGTGCCATATGTTTCTAATACGTACATATGTATCTCGCATAAATCAGAAACGATTAGCCATAGGATGTTGAAATTTTGGATTTAGCACTATTGTAACGAGCATCTAACCTTTGGATTGCAATCGACTGAACCAAAAGTGTCCAAAAAAGACCAAAATAATAAAAAAAATTTGATTTTGGACTTTTTCTTAATTGCAGTAAGCCCTAATTGAAAGCTTTTAAATATATCATAAGTGATATTTATTTTCATTGGTTTCAGAGTTAGAGCCAAATGAAACTTTAATTAATGAAATATTTCGATCTTACAAGAGGAAGGCACATCGGTTCGAATCCGACTTCATATTCAAATATTTTTTTTACCTTTTTTTTTTTTAATTTAAATATATTGATTTATTCATAATTATTAACTCCTGATTGTAAAAAAAAATGTTTACAATAAATAATTCAATAATAGAAATAAAAAAATCTGATGTGGATACTACATGACTTCCTTGTAGGCATATTAAATTATATGTACAACTTTTTTTCTCTTTTTTTTTTATGAGTATATAAATTTTTTTTTATTAATAACGTAAGAAATTTTTCACATATTAATTTTTTTTTATTGGGTTACCATAACTCACTGAACCATTTCATGTTTCCGTGTACTGGAATTACTTGTGACGTCACATTAATCGCGTAGAACTCGTGTAATTTCTCCTCTCTTGTAGCATTCTCGCAGAACTCACATCATAAAATTTCGCTTAGACTGATTTCAAATGGTCTTCTCCGCAGTATTTATACTCCTAGCCTGGCGAACCGGACCCAACTCGAAGCGTAGAATGATCTTACTAATGATGAATTCCTACCCTGGTCCGGTAACTCTTCTAACGGAACAACATCTATTTAGCTGCGTCAGTGGCAATATTACAAAGGACAATTATTAAACGGACCTGTTACCTTTACTAAAAGGGTTTCTTTTAGACTCTTTCTGGCTTACTTCCATTAATATACTTTCTACTACTTTCTTCTTAATTGATAGTAATTCATTACTCATGTCCGTTACACTGGTCTATATTCTGAAATTTCATTTACACAATATATCAGTAAAATAAAAAATAAAAATCATTCATTTTATTTTGTTCTTCTAGATCTAATATTATTAATGATTAGTAAAAAAAAGTACTTTTGTGGATCTCTAGGCACGCTCCAGTCTTTTTTGTCATTCCTATGGATTAAGTTTTTCATTTTCTTTATTACTTAAGTGCACTATCTTACCTTACAGTAATTTAGTAGCTCAATATCAGTTACATAAAACTAGTTTAATCTAATTTCACATTGACCCGCTTTTATTATATTTACTGAACCCTAACGATAAGTAATTCTAACACAGAATCCAAATGCAGCGATAACAAAGAAGGCTAACATTATAACTCGATGGAATTTTATTGTTTCTTACAATTAAAATCTACTTTTAAAAACTGAAAACATTTTTCATAATTAAAATCTTATATAAATATTTAAAAATTATTAATAATAACCTTGGAAATTATTAAAATAAAAATCTACACGTTTAAGATCAGAATTACGTAAGAAAATTAATAAAACATATTTAGTCTACATATAAAATACAGATTCGATTCAAACATTTAAAAATAAATAAATTAATGATCAACTTTAGATACAGTTGAATAGTTTAGTTTTAAAATATTCTACCAGATGCGGACCAAAGACGGCTTCAGCGCTTCCAGCTCATATTCAACGTTCAACATCTGAAAATAAAGATTAAAGGAATAGATATCCCACATCGAACGTGACTTTCATAAAACATTGGAGGCATCATATTTTGAAATACCGTTTAATATGTCGTAACTATTGAATGTAAAGTATAAAACTGAGTATTGTACTTTTTGTTTGAAATGATTTTTAATTTATGCAGGAAATATTTATTAAATAATAATAATAAAAGGAATAAATGACTCTAACCATTTAATTTAAATTTGTTGAAAGATAAAATTTAGATTATATTTAATACATCGATCTAATTTTAAGCATTTCGTTAAAAAACATCTTAAAAAATACTGTATTCTAAGATGTATTAGATACGTTTATGTTTTACATTATCAGTAAAACAATAATTAAATTATTTTCAGAATTATGAACATTACTAACTTCATTATAATTACAAGCTAGTTATTATTAATGCAACCTATCCATAGGTTCCATACTAACATGAAGTTTTTTTAATAATCACAGAGCAAAATACAAAGGATCAAGTTGAAGCAAAAAAAAATTTATAACAATAATTACTGTCAAGAAACATTTAATTATCGCGTAACGACAGACGAAAATTTCGTCTAGATTTTTGTTCAAAGAAAAGTAAAAATATTAGACTACTTAAATTATTGGGTCACAAATAAAGGGATAGTTACCAGTTGATAAATCATCCGAACTGAAAAATGTTTTTAAAAATGAAAACGTTAGTCCGTACCTAAACGTTAGGTACTGAAAACGTTAGTCTGTATCTAAATGGATGGTTATAAGGTCCGAAAAATATTTATTTCCTTTTTTTTATGTCTTCCTGTCTATTTTTGTTGTTTTAGAGTGTACATTCCATGGTGTAGAATGCTTCGGGATTGATTATTGTACTGTAATCTGATTTTTGCCTTTATTAAAATATACCTTTTATTGTAGATTTTTCTGCGGTTTATGTATATATTTGGTATAACTTGAAAAGTAGGTATGAAACAAAAAAGCTAACAGAGTATTGCAGTTTTCAAACAATACAAATACTAAAAACTTAACAAACTAAATTTTGATAAAATTAAGAAAAGGAATTGAGAATAACTATGGAAACAAACTGTTATTAGTGTGTCTAATGCTGTATAGAACGCAAGAATATATATTTACCTCAAGTTTTTAAATTAATTTTCTTGAATTATTGCATTTAACATACTTTTATATGAGTACAGTCAGGCTATATATATTTTAATATCATAATAATTCAATAATAAACTATGATAATGTCAAAAAAAAAGTACCTTTAAATTGTCTATCGAGATAATATAATTTTTCGTTTAAAGAAATTCTATTCCGGTTTTCTTTAATGATTTATTATGGTACGTAAATTTAACTATGAAAATAAGTTTAATAAATAGACTTAACCCTGCTGTCCTGTTCGGGTCATATTGACCCGAAAACATTTTTATTTACTTATAATTTTCCTCCCGTTAATGATATAAGTTTCTGAT
>JAAAKQ030435208.1:0-45921 GCA_010016005.3 Zanna intricata
GGCCCGTAAAAAAGGGTTATAGTTTTTTTTTGGTTTTTTTTGGGTTTTGGTGGGGGGAGTTTTTGGTTTTTTTTTTTTTTTTTTTTTTTTTTTTTTTTTTTTTTTGGGGGGTTGTGGACTAAAAAGGATGAGAACTACTGTACTATGGTATTCCATAGAGCATCCTTTTCATACTAGTGGTGCCATAGTATGAGAAAGTGAAAAGGGAGTAAAATGCTTATCAATAAAAAAAAAAATCACTTAATCTTATGTATGTACAAAATATAAAATATATTTCTTAAATGAACCAAACGATACTTTTTATAATCATAATGATAGTAATGGATGAGGATTGTTTGAATTCTATACATACCAGAAGCTGGCACATTTTTTTTACACAAAGGCAAGTCAATATGTTAAAACAATTACGACTACATTGGGCAATTACATTTTCGTTCTCATGAAAAATACTTTGTACCTAAGTAGTATTAGAATACAGTTTGAATTTCATTCATATTTTAGTTGTTTGATACTTATTATCAAGATATGAATAAATAACATTCTTTAACCATTTAACGTATTAGTTATGCAGGTATCTTCGTGGCTTTTTTTAAAATGAAACAAGCATGTCAGTTGACTTTAATTTAACTTCTGCTAAAGATATGTATAAAATATTTCAAACTTAAAATAGTAAACATTCTAGAATACTGATCAATAAATGTTTTAGCATGAAAAAGAAGGTATACAGTTAGTTAAAAAGTTTTGTTAGTGTGATAGATCCAAAATATGGATACCAGAACCATTATGCATTATAGTACTAAATTCATCCTCATTATCAGTCTCATCTAATGTAACAATATCTAAATGTTCGGCATCAGAGAAATCATAGTCTTATGCTAAGTTATCAAATAACTTTGCTACTTTTCATTATCAATCATGTAAGCACTATTTTCTGACATGTTTAAACTGTTTACTTTCTACAAAAAATATCCCTAAAACACAAACTGAAAACAAGAAATTAAGTGCACACAAATTCACAAAAAAAAAAAAAAAAAAAAAAGTAAAAAATTATTAACACAATATTTTTATAACAAAATTTAAAAAAAGAAAACTGTACATAAACACAACACTACTAAAAAACAAGCTAAATTAGATTATGAAAGAAAATATAATGTAACCATGTTTTTATAACAAAAATTGCAAAAACATTCGACTAAACTGAACAACAACACTGAATGACACGGCAGAAATCGGAATAACGACAGCACGGTGGGAGGAACTGGCTACAGTAAAGGAACGTTCAAATCAGCTGTTTCTCTTGGCAAATGTTACAAAACTTGGACCTCTGAGTAACATGTTATACCAAAATGAAACTATTTCCCTATAATACTAAATAAATTGAGTCTTAAGTCATTTTACAAAGCAGCAGTTGATAGCAATACTTGAAGCATACTATTATGGCAAACCGCGAATTTTAACTGCTGTAATAGTATGGCAAAATGCATCTAAAAGTTAAGTCTCAGAGAGAGACTTTTATATATGAAAGTTTTAGAGAAATTTTTATACGGATTTGAATACTAGATCGTGGATACCGGTGTTCTTTGGTGGTTGGGTTTCATTTCAATTTATCACACTTCTCAGGAGCGGTCGACCTGAGATTGTACAAGACTACACTTCATTCACATCATCCTCATTCATCCTCTGAATACCTTACGGTAGTTCTGGAGGCTAAACAGATAAAGAGTGAGAAGTCTCAGAGAGAGACATTATGAGTATATTTTCCCATAATATAACACAATGAATATTTTTCACATAGCAATTCTAAAACAACACTTTCATTATGTGAGTTCTATTCAGAAAATAACTGAACATTTTTAATTACGTGCCAACAGTGATGTGTGGTTGGCAGCATTGTGTTCCGCATAACCTCCTCTGTAACCACATGTTCTTGGATTGTTGATATCTCATTTAGTTTTCATTTATTTGGTGCAATGTGTTTAAGTGTTAATAACGATTTTTCTATGTGCGATTTTTGGGACCAATGATACAACGTAAATTTTTACGTGAAACTGAAGAAAACTTTCACCGAAACGTCTCAACTTTTGAAAGAAGCTTACAGAGGTGATGTTCTGGGTCATATGCAATGTTATGAATGGTTTTCATGATTTAAAAATCATCAGTCAATTAAAATGACCAGGAAAGCCTACCGACTTCAACTGATGACACCCACATTCAGAAAATCAATGATTTGGTGAGTACAAATCACCAATTGACTGTCAGAGAACTTGCAGAAGAAGTTAGCATCTTAACTGGATCATGCCATGACATTTTGACTGAAAAATTGAACATGCATCAAGTTGAAGCAAAATTTATTCCTCATTTGATGGACCATAGCAGAAACAATTTTTATCAGTAACTTTTTGAAAAAGCCAATGATGATGAAACATTCATGCCAAGGATCATAATGGGAGAAAAGTTGGATTTAGAGCAATCACACAGAGATAAAAGTTCAACCATAAAAAAAATTGCTATCACTTAAACACATTGCACTTAAATAATAACACAAAAACTAAATGAGATACTAACAATTCAAGAAAATATGGTTATAGAGAAGTTAACACAATGCTGCTAACCACACATCACTAAATATATCCATTAGCATGTAATTAAAAATGTTTGTTTGCTTTCTGAACACACCTCATATTTAGTTTAAAAGCAAACAAAATCTAAAAAATTATAAATTAATTAAAAATTTTAATTAATTTAATTTTTTTAAACTTAAATTTCTACAATAACAATTTATTCATTATCATTTTTTTTTTAAATTAAAACTTCTATGGGGGAAAACTGAAGGCAGCAAATCTTAAAAGACAGATGGCTAGACCTAACTGAAGAGACAACCGGAGAAACAATAGGCATCAATTTGAATACCAGAAAACATGAGCTATGGCAGGAAAATGTCAGAACATGAATCAGGTCACTAGCTCTCAGACATTATAGGAGAGATCACCAATAATGATTTATTATGTTTGTGAAAGGTTTTGCTTAATGATTGATTTTATCAATTATAACTCAATATTATGTTTAATTATATGTATTTTATATTAGGTTTTATTTTTTTTATTTTACACAAATAAAATTTACAAACCTTTCTTGCAAGATGTTTAAAATCTTCAGTATTAGTAATTCTTCCTATTTTACAATCAGGTTTTCTATACGGATTTAAATAATGAACAATAACTCCTGCCATATTCAATCTAAAATTATCTTTTATTTTCCTAGCCGGATCACTAGATGTGTCAGCTTCACATTTACTAGAAGTCTTTAATTTATTATGTCTATGAGAATGTTTCTTTTCTTCATGCAATCGTAACTTTTCTTTTAACTTTGCTTTTTGTCGCTTTAACTTTTCTTTAGCCTCACGATATTTCTTCTTATCAGTTTTTTCCAATTCAAATTCAGTTCGAGGCTGAAAAACATAAAATATTAGAAATGTATTTCACCAATTTATGCAACCAAAACAGTACCAAGTAAGTAATAAAAATGTACTATCCCTTCTACCCCATAACACATCATACCTAATAACATTTATTAAATAATTTTTAAGATTTCAAAACTGTTACAAAATATGTAATCATTTAGAAAGTAACTAATGCTTATTGAGGTAAGATATAATAACTAACATTAAAATAAGCACACCTAGAAAACATTTTTACAATTTTAAAACATGAGACTGTAAAACTGTTAAGTTAGATTTACTGAAATAAACCTTTTAAAATACTCTCCATTGTTTTCTATAAATATAAAACAATATTAACTAAAATCAGATCGAGTTAAAACTGGTCAAAGATTTAAAAATTTTTCCAGGCTAAACTTAAACTCAGAATTGTATATACCTGCTTAAACTGGACATCACGCATAATAATAATAATAGAATTTAATTACATGTGGAGTGTGGTCAAAAGAAATATTATTTAGATGCTACTAAACCTGGTCATCTGGTTTTTATAGTCAGCTTCACTTCAAATTACATAATACTGGTAGATTCTAGATTCTTCTCAATCACCTTCAAAATCAGCTTGCAACAATTCTTCTTTCAGTTAACAGCCCTTAAGCTGGTTGGCAGTAGCTCTCCACTCTTCTCTCTTATCAACTTTTTTCTTTAGTTCCTAGTATGAATTATAGTTCATATCATCCAATATCTATTTTATGAACTCCAAACATGGTCTTCCCCTACAATTTTTCCCTTCCACCACTCCTTCTATTACCCTTTTAACTAGGCCTTGGTGTCTAATATTTCGTATTAATTGCACTCTTCTTCTTTTTAATTGTTTTAACAAGCTTCTCTCTTCAATTAACTCTCCTAAATACTTCCTCATTTGATACTTTTTCTATCCAACTTATCTTCTGCATGCTCCTTTTTTTCAACCTCACCAATTGTCCATGACTCACTCCCATATAATGCAATACTCCACACAAATGTTCTTAGTAAATTCTTTCTCAACTCAAGGCTCAACTCAAATTAACTGACGTAAACAAATTTTTCATATGTAATTTGCAACAATTAGCTTGGTGTTAACACATTTGTGTTAAATTTGATTTATTGGTTTATTTTTTGTATATTTTTATTGTTATTGCCTTTTGCCTGTTCGATGTTGTGACTCAGTGTTGTGGAATGCTACACACTCATATTTCGCAATTATTGCAGTTGGTTGTGTCATTCTCTTTACTTTCTCACAACTTGTTTTCACTCTGTTCACACGCTTGCAGGTGTGTGCGCGTGTGGCGAGCTTTCCTTTTTGTTCTATCGTCCTTTTTTTAGTCAGTCTGGATCTACCATCGTAGTGAATAGGACACATTCACCAGCTCCTGGGTTCACCAGTTTTGTCCTTCGCATTCTAATAATTTCAATAATTGTAATAATTCTCTTCAATCTGTAATTAGATTCCATGTTGTTTAGGACCAGCCTGGCTCCACTCCTAGTGACTTTTCCTTATTTTCTTTGTGCAACTATATCGATCACTATACCATTATCAGTTTTAATTTTTGTTGGAACATTCGTCTTCAATATTATTCACAGTGTTACATGAAACTTTATCCAGCAAGTTTATTTTATTTCTTTTTTCTTTCGTCGATCCAAGTTTTATTTCTTTATATGGCTGTTGTTGTGCAATCAGTCCTTACTTATTTAATTTCCAACTACTGGACTTCAATTGTCGCTGTTCTTCTTTGCTTCTTGTTTGATCTTCATATTCCTGGATATCTGGATGCATCTCTCTCTTATATTCATGCTCTATGACTCATCTTTGAGTATCATTGATCTTTCGTATTATGTGGAAATTTTGTAGTGAGTTTTTTTGTTTAAGTTTTTTATTGTTTAATGAAATTGATTGAAAATAACAT
The DNA here is from genome assembly GCA_010016005.3 of Zanna intricata. NCBI lineage: Eukaryota > Metazoa > Arthropoda > Insecta > Hemiptera > Fulgoridae > Zanna > Zanna intricata. The sequence goes on from JAAAKQ030435208.1 coordinate 5,383, forward strand.
TAACAGTATTGTTACATATTTTGTAATTATAAATTTATGTTTTTATATTGTTGATATAAAAGGATTTATTAGATTCCATGTAATTATTTCTGTAAAGTGTATTATTTGTGTTAATATTTGTGGTAAATTAACACTTCTATTATTGTTGTTCATTGCTGATTAAACAATTTTAATATATCATTAATTCAAATGTTTAGACAAAGTTCAGTTTTGGAATTGTTTTAATTTCTAAATATTCCATATGTAACATATTTTGTAACACTATATATATATATTTTTTTTATATCTTCATGTTATATTTTACACTTTATATCGAATCTCTCTTTATGGGCCATTAAGTTGTGTTATTTTCTTATTTTTTAAATTCTGGCCATTTAATTTTTTTGTCTTATTTGAAGACTTATTATTACTGATGCAATTGATTTGTACTTTAAATGTAAATTAATTATTGTTATATTATTTATGGTATGTCTCTCTCTTATGACTTTGAAACTACATTATACGGTCTTTTTCTACCAGAGCATTTTATTGTGATCACTTATTTCATTATCCTCGCACGACTATTAATTGGCTATTGTGCTAACATTGGTATATATTTTTTTTAAATAATTCATTAACATACTGATATCACTCCAACACTGGAAAACAGAATTTGCATATTTGTCATAAATTTAAAAATTTTCAAAAAAAAACAATCTGACAAATTAACAGAATGATCAATGGATATGTTTTAATGTAATTACAGAATTTAATAACAACTGAAGATGCGGGATCCCGTAAAGATAGATTCTTGAATTAATATAATTTAAGTTATTTAATTTACTGTGCCTTGGTATTTAAATTTAATTATATATATATATAATATATACCAATACATTATATAGAATAAATATTAATTTCATTAATGTTTATATATATTAATTTTATTAATATAACCCACCTTTATATTAATATTATACAATAACATTTTGTTTTTTTTTTTTTTTTGTAAATACCTATCTGAAAAATGAAGTGGCCTATAAGTTTATTTTCAGGGGACTATATTTAAACACACCTTATAATTACTTATATTGCCATCCTGATCACAGTGAACATCCTGAACCCATTCTTTAAATCTTTTGTTTAATCTTCACTACATGTTGATGTTTTACATGCCAATTATAATTTTTCACTCAATATTTAAACAAATCATAATTTATCTGACTCTTCTTAGAAAGAATATATGTATCAGGTTTTAATATGGTATAATAGTTAACTAGAAAATAATATTTTAAAGTTACACCTAACATCTACAAATGTTAAACTTTTTACTTAAAACTTTACTATATAGTTTATTATTTAGTGATATTGCAAAATACATATGTTCTTTTCTTGCATATGATACAACCAGATGTAGAATTTTAACAGTTCTTATTTAACTCATCAAAACATTACATAATTAAATTAAAGATCCATACTTAATTATATAATAGATCCATATATAATTATAACATATTTTAAGATTCGGCTGAATAGGATGGTTACTTATCATAATAGACAAAAAAAAAATAGAAATAAATAAAAGAAACATACGATTTCTGTAATAATTTATATAAATTGAAGACATTAATTAATAATAAAGAAAAAAAATTATTTTGCAAATTAAAGTGACATTTTGCAACTAAAATACTGAATTCTCAACCAAAAGTACTTACACTTATGATTCTTTCTTGGACAAGTCCGTCTCTTTTCCTTTTGGTTGCAGATGAGTCATCAGTTATATTAAAATCATCCATACTTGATGGTTCCATATCAGGTTCCTTATCGATCATAATATCATCTTCCATAAGATATGGATCATCATATTCTGGCTCTGGTTCTTCTTCGATATCTTCCTCTTCTTCTTCATTCTAAACAAAGAAACGATTTGCAACTTTATTAACTCTTTTATTTTAATTATAATTTCTATACTTGCTTATGTACTCCAATAAAGAAAAATATTATGAAACAAGATGACATCAACTGTAGTTTTCTTGTGAAATTTTATAGGTAGATTCTTGTTCTTAAAAATTTTAAACTACGAGTTCTAAACTGTACTAAAATATAGATAATAAAGCCAAAATTGGTTTTTTTGAAATAAAATTGGAAATTGTTATTTTTATCAAAATAGGTAACTGCATCTCAAAACTTATAGGAAAAATTGTAATTTCATCTTTCCAAGTCACTGCCAGATAATTATAATTGATTTTTTTTCTTAGCAAACAGTTGTAAACTATCACTGCAGTTGACACTACAGTGCCAATATAACTGATAACAACTAACATATTTCATCTGCACTTAATAACCTGATATCACATCATCTACACCCACTTTTTTCACATATATTACAATTACAGACTGTTTCCTAACCACTTTTAGACTATTAATATTAACAAAGAAAGTACCAAATTGAAGTCTTAAAGATATTTATCGTAAATAAATCTCCAAGTACTTAGAAAGTGAATAAAGGAATTCTCTTATAGTGAAAAAAGTTCTGTTTTTGATGAAAAAAAAATTAAAGAGGCAATATTAATATGATACCTTTTCTTCCTCTTCCTCTTCTTCATCTTCTGAAGTTGACGATGATTCATCGTCAGAGTCATCAGAATCTGATGAAGAATCAGACTGCTGTGGCTGCGGCTGTTGATGTTGATCCCAAACAGGTGGTTCCCATTGTGATACTCTGGTTTTAACATGGTAATAATATGTACGACCTTCGCTATCTTTGGCGCTTTTCCATTTAGGGGGCAAGCGCACTGAAGGAGGTGGAGGAGGAGGTACAGTAGGCGTTGCCACATATACTGGTAAACCAGTTGAACTGTCTGTTGTTGTAACCATACCAGGAGTTGCATTTGCTCCAGTAGTACTATAAACATAACCTTGTCCCTGCTGCATCATCTGTGCTTGCAAACCATCACTGCCTTGACTTAGTTGAGGCTGCATATTAACATTTTGGGTACTGCTTCCTCCTTGAGGTAGTGGTGGCTGGAACTGCAAAGACGGATCATTTGGGTTTTGAGGCATTGGATGAGGAAAGTGTTGAGTATTATTCGGGCTCTGAGGCAAAGGAGGCTGAAACTGCTGTTGTGAATTATTATAATTTTGTGGAGGTGGCTGAAATGGTGGCCCCACTGGCATCGCTTGGAATGATTGTGACTGAGGAACAGGTGAAGGATAACCGCTAGGAGGTACAAAAGGTGCTGGAGGTCCTTGGAAAGGAGGACCATACTGTGATGGTGGAGGCATCGATGGTGGAAACTGACCTGAACCATCATGCATAGGGAATCCAGGACCTGGATGCATAGGATACATAGCACCAGGCGGGTAAGGACCCTGATTTGGATCCATAAATGGAGGTGGTGGTTGACTGGTGTCTACAAATGGAGGTGGCTGACTTGTATCAACAAATGGTGGAGGTTGATTAGGATCCATGAATGGAGGCGGCTGACTTGTATCAACAAATGGTGGAGGCTGACTAGGATCATGATATGGAAGAGGCTGATTAGGATTGAACATTACTGGTGGACCACCGACGGGTGGAGGATACAGTCCTCTGTTCATTTTTCCATCTGGACATGACTGTTGCATATTTGCATCTGAAAAAAAAATGAAAATTTAAAAGCATAATTTTAAAGGGAAAAATTATTATAGGACCAAAAGAAAATTAAGTAAATTTGTGTGTAAACTATATCATTTAATAATGGAAAACATATAATTAAACTTCAGAAATTAATAAGTTTGATGCAATGCCTCCAGTATTTTTTGTTCTTTCAATTTAGGAAAGGTTAGGGAAAATTAAAAATTTCTGTTGCTACAACATTACGAAAGATTCAATTTTTAACAGTATATTTAATAGTTTTGACCAATTTTGGGCCATAACACTACAAAATACTTTGTTTATTACAAAAAAAGGTCTAATCTACTTCCTTTTTTTGTTACCTGGTTCAGTCAATTTAAATTCTACCTTCATTTCAACCGCGCTCATCACTTTTCTGGACTTAGTTATTATTATTTTTAGGAAACAGAAATCATATTATACAGTTTCTTGTTTTTACAAACAATGAAGCATTAATAAAAAGTAGAAGGTATTCAAAGAACATAATTTCATGAAAATTTATATGATTACAATAAGTTTAATATCGTTTCATTAATCAACAAAAATATTTTTAAACACAATTATAATTCAAACATAATTTTACTGCAATACTACATTTTTAATTTTCAAATTTTTTTAAGTTATCAATAAAATTCTAAGACATTAGCATTTAAGATCATTCTTTGTTAATTTTTAAACATAACTGATTCGAGTATTATTTTCTGTCCTTGCTATCTATGTCACATTAAATTCGTAATGTTTAAAAATCTAAAATTGCAATGCTAGAAAGGACAGAAAATAACATTCTAATTAATAATGATAATAATCCTAGCGGAAATAATATTGTGACCCATTAGTCACACTGTGAAAATTTTGTGTGATAAATGTATAACTTGAATTTTTAAACGTAATGTGTACAACCTGTAACATTTTAGATACTTCAATTATAAACAAAATAAAACCCTACTGATGTCATTATTTAATTCTCAATATAACTACTTAAAACTGAAACAATATTGTACCATCATTTTAATTGCTTATACTTTATTTTTACAAAAAATAGCTAGTGAACATAAAAAAGCATCACTGAATTTGGAATTAACTACAACTAGAAAACAGTTTGTTAAATTGAATACATTATTCTGCATAGTTGCCTGGAATTTAAAACAAACTACCTCCTTTCAATGAATAGCAAGAATAGTTATCAACATGAAATCAAAAACCAGGAAAAATTTATTTCAGCATATATTAACATAACCAGCTAAAACATATGGTGTTCTTGAAATAAAATTTATGCTAAAAAATATCTATAAAAAAAAAGTAAGTACGAATTACCAGCTGGATACGGTTGCCATGTCTGTGTTGTGGAATCAAAGAAGCATGGATAACCAGTCTGAGGATTAAATGCAGCTGTATTATTTGGATCCATACCTAAAGCCAGACACTGTTCTTGATGTTGTTGCCACATCTCTTCTTGCTGTTTCTTTTGACGTTCCTCTTCTTCTACTTTCATCATAAATAACTGCCTTCTTTCATTCTTTGATAATCTTTGAGTAGAACCATTTCTATAAATCATACAAATAATAATTATACAAACATCTTAGTGTAAAAAATAATTTTAAAAGTTTCATGTGGAATGCTATAATAAAATTTATTTAGAAATTATTTACAATGTTTACTTTTACTAAACACAAAGCTTAAAGATAGCATCCTCTATATAAAAGTACATCATTCACCTACCAATGAAAATTGCACAGCAAGTTTTTAAACTGAAATTCTGCAATTAAAATGTGTTTTTTTTTTATATTTCATTCACAAAACAGAGACGAACAGAGACAAAAATGCTATTCTGCCAACAACTCGAAGTATTATTTTATAAAACAACACTGTTAAAGATACTTGCTCTTTGCTTTAGCTCTATTGCTTACCCTCTATGAAATTATCTGAATAAATTTATAACTAAGAGTATCTTCTAAGTTCACAAAAATATTGATAAAGGAATCATTTACATCAACTGAGCAGTTGAGTTTTAAGCCAACATCATTACAAATACGTATATTTACATTCATTCAGATACTGTGATTTATACATAAAGATAACTACTATAAAATGATACAGTAAAACAAAATATAAATATACTAGCATTATTCTTAAATGTGTATTTTCTTAACGATAAAATGAAATCTTTGCTTTATCACTTTATTCATCATTTTTTTCTAATTTATCAACTCTTTGATCCCCAAACTATGAAGTTTTACAGAACAACTACATTTAATGAATTTCTGAGCAAAATAGCCAATAAATATGATCAAACTATCAGGTTTTGTGTTTATCTAATAATCTACAACTAGCATTTTCTAACAAATTAAATGCTAAAATTTGCCAATCAGTATCACTAAATTAAAATTTTCATTTAGTTAAACCCCAATGATATAACATTAAAAATTCTGAACACTTGAATTTGAAGTGGTTTTACCAACCCACATTAAAAACTACAAATTTCATTAATATAGTGTGTTTGAAGATGCATCTCTACAGAATTTGTGTCTTCATGAATTGTTACCTGCAGACACTGGAAAACATATAACTTTTTGACAGTGGTCCATGTCATCTGTAATGCCAGATAGGGAAGAACTCGATGATTGGTTTTGGTTTGATGACCGGTCATGGTTCTACCTTGATGGGTACATAAATGCACAGATTTTATGCATTTGGCGTACACCAAATATGTATTTAAAGTACAGTTAGGCAGCACGAGTCTCTACATGGACAAAAAATGGGTGTATACTTCGTTTCGGCAGGACAATACTATACATCACTATGACTTTCTTGGATCAGTATTTTCATGGACAAGAAATTTTGAAGGGGTTATGACCTCCTTGGTCTCCTGATTTATTCCCACAACATTTTTTTTGTGAGAATACCTTAAGGATGCTGCTTACAAAACTCATCCTCATACCGTTCCTGAACTGCAAAGTGAAACTGAATGATGTGTTTGTGCAATTCCTCAACAAATGTCACAATCTGTTTAAGAGCATGCAATGTCATATTCAATTATGTGAATCGCATTATGGAGGCCACTTTCAACAACTACTCTAACCTAACTCTCTTTTCCATAAGGTTGCATTACTTTTTGTATACTCTGTAATACCTAAGCTTTATGAATATTGTAATTAAAAATTAGTCAAATATAAACACAGAACATTTACAATAGTATTTTTTGTAATTTCTTAATAATTTCACAATATGTTAAAAATCCTTGAAAAATAAAATGCTTAATGCTTTACAATACTGAGCTGATTTATAAATAAAGATATATGTCTACTTATGTATGTAAGGCCTACATCAGTGACTCTCAACCTTTTTAGCTCCAAGACCTCCAAAAAGTAAGAAAAAGTATATATAAATATTTTACAACCCCCAACACAATGATACCTAGCTAAGACCTTTGAAACTTAGCTAATTTAGCTTTGTTGTCAGCGAAGAACATGAATATGCACATAAGAAAAGTATGAAGTGTACAAAACGTCAGTTTTGTTTTGAATGTGAAGCATGCGTCTGGTGCTTTGAAGTTTTTTAAAAGTGTAGTTTCATTAAAAATAATAATAATTGATGCTTCAGTTTTTTAGTATGTAATCAAAGGTATAACTATTTCACTTCTTTTTTTTCTAAATAGATTCTTATGCAAAATGGATAAATATTTTTAAAAATAATGTCAGCCATTTAAATCCCATGAATTGATTGGTAAAATGGCAACATTGTACAATGACAGTTATTTATAAATTATGGTTTTATCTCATTGAATGGAAAATGTTGTTTGTTTCAACTGCAATGAAAGCATGACTCCATCATAATTCAACACTTTGAAACTAAACAACTGGATCATAAAAGCAAACCCTTGGAAATTTTCCAAAGAAATCACTTACTTTGAGAAATCAACAAGCGTCTGTTCGAAAATTAAGCCATACTGATACACTTGAAGCATCTTATCTGATAGCATTAAGAGTAGCTAAGATGCCCAAACACCATAAAATTACAAAAAAAAAACCTTATATTATTGCCTACTATAATTGATATGGTCAGTGCTTTAACAGGCATGGAAGAAGCAAAAAATTCTGTTTTTTAATGATACAGAATCAAGGCGAATCGATGGCATGGCTGCGATGTTTGTGATCAGATAATAAGCAAGTTCAAATGAATTTTTTAGAATTCAGTTCAATGAATCAATATATGTGGCAAACATCTCTCAGTTCTTGTTTTGCAAAATATGAACGCGATGAGGGAAGATCAATCAAAGAAAATATGTTGTTTTGCACATCAATTCCTACCTGGTCATTCAACAGGAGAATGTCTTTTTGAAATTTTTAATGAAGCTTCTAAAAATTTTAACAATGATTACAAAAAATGTATTGCAATATGTAGTGATGATGCAAAGATGCTAACAGGAAAAAACAACGAATTTCTGAAAAATAAGACTATGTGACACCAAGGGCGTATTAGACTCACTGCTTCCTTCACAGACATGTTCTTGCCAGAAAAATTCAAATAAATTCTTTGTAAAGCTGTAAAAGTGGTTAATTTTATTATAAGTCAACCATCACAGAGTAGACTGTTTATAAAATTATGCGAAGAAATGGGCAAAAAATAATCTCTTCTTTTCCATACAGAAGTCAGATGGTTATCGCAGGAGAAAGTTAACCCAGTTATTATAATTGAGTATAAATTTTAATTTTATAAACTATCCCAATTATTACAGAAAATTGAGAATATGTTGCTGTTGGCTTGATAGGTTGATTATTTTCGCATTTAAACTACTTGAATGCGTATTTACATGCACATGATAAAAATATTTTATTAATGACATGCTTTCATTAAGATGCTTAATATATGAATTATTTGCCTTCAAAGCAAAAAGTCTTATATGTTTCCACTCACTTCTGATTATATTGAGAAAAATATGAATAAAAAAGACTAATATTTGCTACAGTTTAGATAGCATAAAGATGCATTAAAACGAGCTAACAATTCAGTTTGCAGAGTATGTACCAGAAGATAAAAATGATTTCTCAAAGAGATGGGTACTGAATTCTTTTGGTGGAAACATTGTTGCAGCTGCTAAATTACTAGTTGAAATTCACAATCAACTTATTATTCAATGTCTGCCAATAAAATATTACGACTACAATTCACATCTGAAGATTCAGATACATTTTGGCTTGCTTGTTGAAGTGAATATGGAAATTCAGTCACAGAAAATGAAAATATTATTTCAATCATGAAAATATTATCTCTTTTGCCACGTCTCATTTTACCTCAGGGGAAAAAAGTTTTTTGTCTATAGTTGTGCTAAATCTAAATATACGAATTGTCTTTTATCACACTGCTTTTATGTGTTTCAAACATATATCTGTCTATAGAGAACTTTTAAATGAAGAACAATCACAACCATCTCATTAATTTATTTTCTTTACAATTGTATTTACAAATGTAAGTAAAATGTCTATAATAATTTATTGTTCTTCTTATAAAATGATTTCATTATTCTTTACGTGTAAAATTATAGATTAATTTTGTGACCCTCAGGTGGAGAAACACTGGCCTACATCATACACAATAGCCTAGCCTGGTTCATTGCTCGAGCTATTGTCATTAATATTTTTGAATAATATTGTTGTTTACTAAATCCCAACATTTTCAGAATAACTGGTAACACTGTACAACTAATTAAAATATTTATAATCATAAATAAAACATTTTAAAACTTAATATACATACTTATCCTTGTCATCAACACGTTTACTGGATCGTTCATAATCAGGAGATTCTCTACTTCTTTTGCGATCTCTATCTCTATCACGTTCTCGATATCTATCCCTATCTCTATCCCTTCTGTCATAATCACTTGAATAACGATCCCACCTGAAATAGTTAACTCAATTAAAAACTGCAAGCTACATGCATAATTTTTGTAAGTCATTATCAATTTGTTAAATGCAGAAATGTATAACATATTCTAATCCTAATACTTAAAACTGCAATCCAATTTTGTAGAAAATACATAATTAATCTCCTTGTTTCAAGAAGCTGAGAAATGAGATAAGTATTATTTTTAATTTTGTTAGAATATATTTACCAATACTTCTTAGATGTCTGTTTACAATGATATATTATATAATTTCTTAAAAAAGCTATACTTCCACTCTAAAACAATGTTAAAAGTTTTATTTTATATACATACTATTTTATGGCTGTCAGTAGAATGTTATAAGAAAAAGGATTAATTGATGATTTTATAAAATATTTTTTATCTATAATTCTGATTAAATGTAAGTACTTTTTTTTGATTTCATATTCATATACATGTTATTTAATTTATATTGTCCTGGTTACTCTAGTATAGATCATGTATCGGTATATTGCTATAGTATATTTTTATCACGCCTCCATAATTTAGATATTTCACATTATGGCTCATAGCAATGTTTATAACTTATACATAGAGCATTATTTTTTTAATTAACATAATCAAAATATTAGACATGTAACTTCTTGATGAGCAAGACAGAGGCATCCAACAAAAGATGTTATTTTTTCTGTGATATAAAACTAAGATTCCAGACCATATATACCAAACAAGGGATCACTTTTTGTTACTGTTTCTGTACTTACAGCTTGTTTGTTCAGAGATGGCAGATAGAAATTAGATGCACTGAAATACTGCAGCAGAAGTTTGTGGTGGAGATAAGCAACTTGTCAGTTGAGATCAGAACTCAGAATGTAAAACATTGCTTACATACTTTTCTGTAAATATTGTACACTTTTTTAATAACTAAGAACTAAATTAATACTTACATAATCAATCTTTAGTCACAGCTGTTATTTGTTAAAACATTTATTAGTAGTGTTAGTGTCATAAAAGAAAAGTTTTTTTTAGTTAACTTTATCAAAACTATTTGTAAATTTAATTTATTGTAATGTAATTAAACTTAAACCCATAAAGTTGGCAAAGAACTGGTAAAATTAGGGGACAGAGGGATGTGGTTTCCCTCCAGTGACTGATATCAGTAGGTCAAGTCATCCAAAATTCAATTTATGTTTAACTATTAAAGTGATATATCCATTCTACCACAAGAGCTGAAAATATAATGACTATCGCTCAGAGAAATTGACTCAAATTCATGCCACTAGTACCAATGATGCTTTACATGCATCATAGCCATAAGACTGAGGCAGTGAGTATAAAGCAACAATCTTGTGTAACACTTTCTAGGATAATATAAATCATTATATTCATTGTCTCTATTCAATAATAATAAAAAAAAAAACCATTTGATTATGAAATAGCAACTGATGTAATTTTAGGTGGAGATTGAGTTCATTAATACTAAATATCATCCATTATTAACAGCAACTAAACAATGACTTTTTTATAATGTACATTCATTCATCATACTTAAATATAAAAGGGACAACATTCAACTATACCGTAAATCATAATACTAAACTAATAAAAAAGAATATGACAATGACAAAACAGCATAAAACAAAACAGATAATAAGTCACGTAACTCCCACTTTTCCATGATCTCTCCTCCATGTTTTAATTAGCAGTACTTAAAAACAAACCTTAAAAAATAACTTGATACTTTCGTAGTTTCTTAATTTCATAGTTTAAGCTGAGTTAAAGTCAAATTATTCATGACGACAAAATATATATATATACATATAGACATACATTAACAATTCATTAAGTTTGTTGTTAGTTGAAAAGATATAAATATATTTTACCTTAATGTTAACTAATTTGTTTTTTATAAGAAAAATCTTGACACATTTAATTAGGGTAAAAGAAATATATAGGGTAAAAAATAAATAATTAGGGTAAAATAAGGGTAAATATATAATTAGGGTAAAAAAAAAAAGAAATAGCTTTTTTACTGAGATTATACTGTCTTTAATACTACAGCAGATACCCTTAACCAGTTTTCGAGTCCCTGAATAAGTATTCCTTAGACAGTATGTCCACTGATTCCCTACAGCAAAATTACAAAAGCAGTGTATTTGCAAAATTTAGTTTAAAGTAATCAGAGCTTTAACTTCATTGCTGACTAGCCTTATGATAGAAACGTAAATGAAGATGAATGTAAATATTTAAGCAAAATGTGGGATAGGTAAAAAAAATTTACTGAATCATTAAAATATACGTTACCTGTCATAATGTCTATCTCTTTTATCACTATCCCTCGATCTCTCTTTATAACCTCGATCTGCAATTGAAAATTAAAAATAAAGAAAGTTAATAATGATTTACTTACACAATGACTTGGCTACTTTAATTATAAAAAAACATGATAAATAAAATAGTTTAATGTATTACCTAATATTATAATTTTATTACAGAAAATCCAAGTTAAAAACAAAAATTTTGTTCAACCCAAAAATAAATCTTTCCTCTCAATCAAATTATATAACAAATAAAGCAATTTATTAGTAAAAATTTCATCACTTAAAATTAGACCTTATAATGATCACAAAAGATCTTTCAAAAAAAGGATCACAGACACTTTTATTTTTATTATAATATTTAGTGCATCAAATTAAGGATGAAATGGTAAACTTTAACAAAGCTTAAATTATGTTTAAAACATTTGTTTTTTTAGATAAATCATTTTTAATGGAGGTTCATTATTTTCACACAACAAAACAGAAATTCTATGCAGTAAGACCCAATTAAAAAAATTATATATGTATAATATACAGATTCGATTATGTGACAGGTACTAAGAGAACTTTTATTTTAATCTATATAAATTAAGGAACAATACAAATTTTTTTATTTTTATTTTATTTAGATTAAAATTCTTGAACAAGAAAAAAGTTAGGGATGTTATTATTATGTGACGCATGAACAAGATTGTTTAATTTCTCAGGTTTTCATCAACGAAAAGATTTTTTCTTACTTTACAATGTCATCACACATCAGTAATAAACATTAAAATTATATATAAAATATATAAAACTATATTTAAAACAAGCTAAAATAAATTTAAAGAAATTAAATGAACAGAAGCACATCCATCAAAGATGGTAAAAATATATCCTAATTTCTTAATAATTCTCAACAAATGTCAAAGTCAATTTTTCTTTTACAATATGATCATTCTAAAGGTTAAAATAGAATATGTAATTTATACATGTACAAATACTGTTACAAAATTAAAAATTTGCAATTGAATCAATCCTTGTAACTAATGTCAAAATTATGGCATTTCTAATACAATATTATAGTTCACTAGTATTGCAACTTCAACATTTGCAACTATTTAAAGCCAAAGGTGAGTATCATGTAAAATATTTAAGAGAGAAAATTTGAATAATATTTTTGGAATCAATATCCCTGAATAAAGTATAGTAGTTGCAGTTAATGCATGCTTCAAATCATTAAGATATGAAAGATAAAAAAGGTTTAGTATATCCAAAATTATGTAATAAGTGCATAATTCTTCCAAAAAATATATATAATAAAATTCTTTATTTGAATAAAATAAATATATATCCCTTAAAACTAATGCAATAAAAAATTATTAAAAATAAAAATGTTCTTAACAAAAAACCAAAAGAAAGAACAAAATGATACCAAACTATTAACAAATAATCACTGAAAATGTACTATGCAAATAGCGGCTGATACTTCCCAAATAACTATAAAATGAAAACTTATGTAATAAAATTTAATAAAAACTCTTTAAAAACACAGCATAAATAACGGTTAAAATTTTTTTTGAGATTTATAGGTATTTATTACTGTTATTCTATTTCAACTGAATTATTACAAGATTAATCAAAGCTAAAAACATTCAGTGGTGAAGTAAATTTTACAGCGCATGCAACAAATTTAGAATAAGGAATGAGTATACCATAGCAGAAAAGAATATAGGTGTGCTTTTAAAAATTATTCTGTACAAATTCGTTTGAATTTTATGTTGTTGCAAAGTTTTGCTATGGTAAGTTGTATTAACACAAATAAAAAACGATTTATCAAAGAAAGTCATATTAAAAAAAAAAAAACATTAGTATCCATGTAATATATAACTGGCAAAACAATAAACCAATCTGAATGCTAATTTACTATGCTAAGTTTAATTTTTAATATCAAAGAAGTACAGAAAATAAAATAAGAGAAATTTCTCCATTTAACAAAAATATTTGTCATCAAATTAAAGGAAAAGATCAATAATATTTTCATTTACCAGCTTCACGTTCATGTTCTTTCATTTGTTCGATACGCTCTTTCTTTGGAATTCTGAAAACCTCTTTCAATGAACTCCATTCGGCAAGTAAACCAGATGCTAAATCAGTAAATCTTCCAATATTAGGAGAATCTTTGCCAGTCGAATCAGATTTTTGTATATCTGATGATATATCAGTTATTTCACTTTCTGTCTTTGTTTCATCATCGTTATCGACCATAACTTTATCGCAATCCATTTTATCTTCTTTATTAATAGCCTTATCAATTTGATCAACATCACTACTGGTTGTCCTAACATTATCGGCTGTCATCTTTTCGCTATCACCACTACTGCCGGCATCTGCTTCTGTGTCGACTGCTTCACTATCGTCTTCTGATTGACTTCTAAAACAAACAAAAAAATTCATTTAAAATTTTTAGATTTGCTAATATACTTTTTATCATGATAAAAATTACTAAACCAAAAATTTTTTGACCATCAAAGAAATAAAACCAGAAAAAAACCAATAACATAGTTAAAAAAATTTTTTTGATACCTCTAAAAATTTAAAACAAAAAAGATAAGCTTCCGCACTTAATACATTAATATGATTTCAAGAGCCAAAAAAGGAAAGAAATTCATAGTTACAGCTCAGAATAAATATATGAAACCTTTTATGGTTTAAAAAAATCTCAGAATAGTAGAAAGCTAGTGTTAACTAGGTAACAAATAAAAGAAAATGAAAATACATGATAAGTACATTACTAACTTGCTTAAAGAATAACTGTTGTGTAGTTAACAAGGCACAATTAATCATCTTATTTTGATGGCTACATTATAATACATTAGATAAATCACACCAGAAACAGAGGCTATTACATTCCTGAACAAATCCAGAGAAACCATGGTGAAATCTACGTTCAGAAGAATATCATAAAAACAATCATAAAATAAAAAAGTAGTCAAGCCCTAATTAATATCTAAAAATAATGAACACTTAAAAAACTGCTAACAATAATTTAGAATAATCAATGAAAATTATTAAAGGACATTATTTGGGCAAATAAATTGAGGATGCAAAAAATTCATATTATTTTTTAATTTAAAAAAAAAGGAATAAATGAAATAGTTTCCTCTTAAAACAAGAATGTGAAGAAAAATATAAATAATAAAACTGGATAGTTTGAAGACAAGGTAGGTCAAAATCAACAGATTAATGTATAAAAAAAGGAAAGAAATTAGATTATCATTAAACTTAAAAGCAAGAAAATATGCAAACATATATATATATATATATATATATATATATATATATACACACACACACACATATAAGTATTTTGTATATATATTTTCTTGCTTCTAAACAGGGAAAAAAATATATATATATTTAAATCGGATGAAATAAACCACCCATTATAGAATATTGAGGTAAGACATAGCTTACGTCAATTTTACATGAAAGGACTTTTGCAGGATCCCACATCCTAAGTCAAGACTAAAATAATTCTGTTAATGTATAATAAAAACTTAAAAATAAAAATATTACAATAATAAAGACTGCATATTAATTTATAAAAGTGCGCTATCTGTTGAAATGTTTAAAAAACCGTCTCCCTTGAACACTGTCTGATGGTTTATTAAACTGAATTTTGTTTGCATTTATAAATGAAACATTATTCTAGTACATTTAATTTTACACCACCTTTATTAATTTCTAATTCTAAATTTGTATTAATATCAGAAGTAGAATGTTTATTGTTTATTAGATGGTCTGCCACATTCTTTCTTTTTCTGTTTTCTTGTCTCCAGAACCACCACATAAGGTACTGCTTCAGAGGATGAATGAAGATTATAAGTAAGAATGTAAATAAGTGTAGTCTTGTACAGCTGCAACAAGTCTGCCATAATAGATAAACCTAATGTTTTTTTAAATTTCTATAATGTTCATGAAATCTAGTTTTAAAGTATCTTTTACATATATTTTTACTGAAATTTTTAAGTTTCATATTATTCCTCTGTATTGTTAAAATATCTTTTATATTTTATTAAAATATATCACCTAGCATAGAATATTCATATAAGACATACCTCACCTTAATTTTACCATGAAAGCATTTTCATGAGACTCCATCCTCAGCCCACATCTCAATATTTTATACTAGGGGGTTTATTTTAATATATATATTTTAGAAAAAAATACATTAAAATTGAATCTGAAACCTTGGAAAAACAGCACTATGTAAATTTAAAATAAATAGAACTGAATATTGAATGTGATTATTTTAATTTTTTATTAATGAAGACAAGCAGTATGGGCAAATCAGAGCATCACTAGATAATATGAGAGATCTATGTCTTTATCTGCTGTGCCATAAATATTAACAGCGAAGAACGGTTATGATCCTATCCTCTCTTTTATCTGTTTTTTAGCCTCTGGAACTACCGTAGGTATTACTTCAGAGGATGATGTGAATGAAGTGTAGTCTTGTACAATCTCAGATCGACCACTCCTGAGAAGTGTGGTTAATTGAAACCCAACCACCAAAGGCCATCGGGTATCCACGATCTAGTATTCAAATCTGTATAAAAATTTGATCCTATCCTGGATAAACCAAATTCTGTAAAGGTTGTTAGACTGTGTTTCACACAGAACCGTATAACTATTATTAGCTGATCTCATCATTGCCAAAGGGAAGCCTCACAGATTAAAGCTGAAATTATTAATACATAGCTATATCAACAATTTTGAAAAGAGTCAACTAAGTTTAACAAAGGAGTCACAGAAGAACTTCAGCTCTGCAAGAGCCAACAGCCTGACACAAATAGTAAAATAAATCATAAACCAGCCAAGCTATAGAAAGAATTTAACCTTTTGGAGACTAGTCAATGATATATTGTTGATTGCAATAAAAACGAAAAATATACGCTGATATATTGTTGGCAGTAAAATATAATTTTTATATATTTTGGACTAGAAAATATTTGCAATTAAGAAACTAATTGTAGTTTACGTTTATTTAGTATATATTATTTTTGTCTAAACACGATGTAATGTTATGAGATACAGCAACCATGTCATGTCAGCTGTTACCAACTGAAGAGTGCGTCATTCTTGTCTGCTATACTATACTGGTTTGTTTATATTGTGCATGTTTATGTGATTTGTTTATCATCCTGTTTAGTATTATGCAAACAATTTTATTTAGTTCATATACTTTTATTTTTATTGTGTCTGTGTGTACATATATTTTGTTTTTTTATGATGACATGAGGCAAAATTCTGAACAATGAGTTGGTCCCCTTCTTCAATCTGAGTAACTTTTGTATGTCATTTTTTTTTATTGTGTGTATTTTACATGAAATCTTCTGGGGGGTTAAAATGAAACACTCTGTTTATATTATAATTGTAATATAATATATATAGGTTCTAGATACCACTAAAAATTGTGAAATAAAATAATTCATAAAAATAAAAACCTTGTCCAAAAAATAATAGTACAAAACATTACAAATATTTTTATTTATTAACCAAAGTATTTACAACAAATAAACTTTTCTTGAAGTCAGCGCCAGCCAACGCAAGTTAAATAAATTTAAAAAAAACTTATATCTATATAATACAAATCCTACTTCAAACATTGCAAAATTGGTAATAGTACAATAAAATGAAATCTACAAAAATATAATAGAACAATAAAATGCAACATACAAAAATATGATACAAAAATATTTTATAGTTGCTTAGGTATAAATCACAAAGTATGTGTGCCTTAGCCAACTCAAGATGAGGTATGATTGTGAGAAACTCTCTCTTATGAGATCCCATTTTACAAGTGGGAATCCTGTTTAGCTGCCTAGTAATTGGTGGAGATACAAACTTTTTACCTAACTTTATGTTTAATTTGTGATGGCTGATACTGGCTTCAAGAATAATTATTTGTTGATAAGTACTTTTACTTTAGATGATAAATAAAAATATAATTACCTGTAACTTTTTAGTACTTTTATTTAAGTCCATTCTTATTTTTCATAAATTATTTTATAGAAACCAATTTTATACTTAAATTGGTTTAATTTCTTATATACTTTATTTTGATCTCCTAAAAATATAATTATAATATAATATAATTCCATGATGTAATTCTAAATATATGCACTTTCTAGCTAAAAACTCAACCATGCATATTTTTGACTGAATCTAATCTCTTATAACCTAGCTAATATTCATCAGGATTTTATTTCAATTATATTAAATAATTCAATAAAATATTCTCTATATAACTGATCCATAAGAATTACAAAATATATCACACATTATATAACAAAATATTTAGTACATTATACATAATAAAAATAATCAACCTTGCTCTAGAAATCTCTGTATATATTATCAACCAACAAATTATACAATTTTGAATTATTTAAAGAAAACTGTGAGAGAAATATTATTTAACCAAATTTATCTTTATTGAACTGCTATTAAGAAGCAGTGGCATGATTAACAGCACTTTCTGTTATACAAAATGCCCAAAAACATATACTGTTAACAAAAAACACTAAAGTTTTACATGTAAAATAATGTTATAATAACAAAGAAATTTATAAGAAATAAACATGAATTAAACAATATTTAGAAAAAGCAATTCAATGAAAATTGTTTAAGCCACAAGATAAAAATGTATAATACCACTTACTAAAGAATTAAAATTCATAATAGTACATCAGAGGGTCCTATAGTAAAAACGTTTATAAAACTAGTGGGATAGATGATAACTTACTGACACATATACAGTAATGGATTTCTATAGCCAATATGAATATACAGTAGCCCATTACCAACAGGCACAATCTTTAACATATCAGAAAGTGACTAAAGAAAATGCATCCACTAGGTCTCTGGGTTACATCATGATACATAACCATCGGAAGCAGTGATGCCTTAATGCTAAGTAATTTCTCATTTTCTTTGCTGCAAATTAGTTTCTTGAAAAATTTTATTCTAATGGTTTCTAATTGAATTACCTCATGTACATTATTTAAAATTAAAACTATCAAAGTCTGTGACCACCGTGAGAGTGGTGACCCTAATATTCAAGTTTATGTTACTATCACTATTCAATATGATATAATTTTGGATGGTCATGAGTAGGGAACAATTCCACTCATGACTGCTGGAACAGTATTTCTTTCTCTACAGATAAAAAATTAAATGATATTACATTGCCATTTTGTTGCTTGCCACTCACTACTTGTACTTCTATTTTATGTGTCCAGCCTCCGGAACCACCGTAAGGTATAAATGATATTACATTGCCATTTTGTTGCTTGCCACTCACTACTTGTACTTCTATTTTATGTGTCCAGCCTCCGGAACCACCGTAAGGTATCACTTCAGAGGATGGATGAGGATGATGTATATGAATGTGAATGACATGTAGTCCTGTACAATCTCAGGCCGACCACTCCCGAGAAGTGGGGTTAATTGAAACCCAACCACCAAAGAACATCGGTATCCACGATCTAGTACTCAAATCCATATAAAAATTTTTATCTTTACTAGGATTTGAACTGCCACTCACTACTTACTTGTAGCCAACGCCACATTATGAATCCAGATATAAAGTGTATAATTTTTTTAATTTTTTTTTTTCTTTCATTAGGTTTTTTCTAAACTTCCCTTCAAATTACAACTGTAAAATAATTTTATTTAAAAACTGTAATTAAAATCAGTAAATTTTTATGAATAAGATAAAACTAAAATCAAATAAAAAAAAATATATAAAAAGCTAAATGCTAAAGGAAAAAACATTAGACAATCATATAATTCATATAAAGATTTTAATACCTAAATTTTCATATGATGAGTGTTGTCATATTACTTCAAATTATAAATTAGTAAAGATGAGACAATTTATAAGAGACTTGTTGAAAACTCATAAGTAATTTTATTTATATTTTTAAATAGAAAAGACCAAAAAACTGCCACAAAAAAGTCAATCACTGAAAGCCTGAAAAATAGTTTTATGAATGTTGCTAAATGTTTTGCCTAATGTTACAATTATAATGCATAAATTTCAGCAAATAGAGAACACTTTTTCAAAATGTGGAATGCCATACTTCACAATGTACATGCTACAATTGTATCTTAGCTTGTAGAAATGAAATACACTATTATTAATCAATGTTCCATAAAAATTATTAAATAATTCTAAGTTGAAATACCATCAATTGCATTAATTTAAAATAGTTACCATGAATAAGAGAATAAAAATAAAATATTATATATTTATATTTTGATAAAAATATAAAAGATTCTATAAAGAGAAGACGAGATTCTATAAGAGAAAAGAAGAGAAGAGAAGAAAAGATTCTATAAGAGATTCTATTAAGATTCTCTTAAAAAGATTCTATAATTAAAAATTCTAGATTAATTTCAGGAAGCATATACTCCCTGATTATAATACCTCCTTTTACTTTAAGGAAGTAAAAAACTGCTCTTAATGACACAACTATGATATTCATTTTCATAGAAGCAGAACAATATTATGCATTGTTAATGTAATATTTCCCACCAAAAAACATATAAATCTAAAGTTATTTTAAAGAAATTTTTATTTCAACATCTACTTGAAATTAATCAGGACTTAATCCTGCTTTGTAAAAAAGTTGATTTTGAGTTTTACAAATATTTTCTTAAATTAACTCACAAAAATACAAACATATAAGTTTTTTTTTAGACTTTTTTCACATATGCATAGTCAAATTCTACAAAAAAAATAACAGAAAAAAACAAGTCTTTTTATTAAAGGTTAACACTATAAATTAAATAAAATTTCATAATCAGAAAATTGACTTAAAAATAAAATAATACTTTCCTTGTTATTAAAACATTATATTGAAATAGCAATCGTACTAATATGGCTGCATGTACACATGAAATGAACCGTAATTTTATATAAAAAAGACAACATTTTTTTTTCTATTCTTGTAATGCAAAAAATAAGATAACAAATGTGTTGGTGCATATTTTGTAGTAAAATAGGTTCAAAAGTGGTTAGAAAAATTTCAGAATCTATAATGAAAAATTTATAATTATAAAGGTACTGTATTTTACAAATTTCCTCAGTATTTAAATGTTGATAATTTAAAACAAAATTCTGTAAAAATAAAAATCTGCAAATTAACACGAACGCACACACATACACACTAAATATATTTTATATAGTTGTTTCCATCGAAACTTGGAATTTGGAAATTGTATATACCAAAAGTGAATGAAATGGATTCTTTAGTATATTTTTTGAAGTGGATAGAAGTTCCTTGTTGATTAAGTAAATTTCTAACAAAAACAATATTAAAAAGAATAAGCTTTTAATCGATATATATATATTGTAAATGGCTTGTAAAAAATTATAAAAAATGTTAAATCATGTTCTCCTTTCTTAGTCAAATTATAAGTTTATGTTTTTAAACTAACAAAACACCACAGTACTACTAATCAACTTTATTATCAACAATATAAAAAAAAAATTGTTTCAAGTCTTTATAAAACTTTGTGTAGAAATTAAGTTTTATGGACAGTTTTTATTACCAATTGCACTGAGAAGTTTTCCTGTGAATCACACCATTTGCCACTAATAATAATCAACCATAAGGCTTCATCCAAAACAAATTATTTCTTCTGGTGTTCAGTTAATTCATAATCAGCATCTCCAAAAATCAGAGGTCACGATACTAATTCCTGTTAAAAACACATTTTATGCTAAAACTCTATCTCAACTATCTTTATTACCAATATAAACTACTAAAATATAACTGAAATATAAAAAAGTGAATCAAATAGTATAAAATAAATGGTATGCCATTGTTTTTTCTGTTTGCATTATTTTATGATACGTAGAGCGATGTATAATATATATATATACCATAAAGCATGTACCATTAGAATGTACAGCTTAGAAAACCCATTCATTCTTGACGGTACTGAAATATTACTCAAATAAAATGATACAATAACCCATTTAATTATTTTTAATATAAAAAAAATATTATGTAATGTTACATGACAGGAAAAAAGTTGTCAAAATCAAAAAGATTTTATTTACAAACTTAATAACAATTTTTTTTACAATTTCTAAAATGAAATTACATCAACAATAAACAATTAAATTATAAATCAAATAGTAACTTGATCATTTCTGTAAGGCATTTTCTATTGAACAACGTAAAAATTACATTTACAACAGTTTAAAACTGCTACTTAAAATAATTTACTAAAGTCAAACTCATTTATTAACAGATATTCTAAGCTTTACGCCTTATCAACACAACATTAATGGTTGTTTAAAAATTAAATAACTGTTAAGTCATACTTTTAATACAATTTTCTACTTAAGAATAAATTGCAAAAATTATAATTTACTCAGAAGCTTTGAATTAGTTTTTTAAGAAATAATAAATATAAAAAAAAATATTAATAAGACATTTAAACTGTAACAGTTTTCAGGTCACTAAATATAGTAAGCCATAATACAAGGTGTAATAATCACAATAAGGTACTTAGAACTATTAAGCACCTGCCAAAATTATTATTTTTTTAAAAATTCTTTTAGTGTACTTCAATTTGAAGTGTACTGAAAGAATTTCATTAATTGAATACTATACATTTTATACCTTCCATCAATATTATATGTTCTTAAAGCTTGTTATATTAAAGATCATTTACTATTTACACTAATCGTATAGACATAATATAATATTAACTCAAAAGGTTAATTATTACCATAAGTTAAAAAAAATATATATTTCTAATATCTAACTTTCACAGTGCAATTGGCATTTTTATCATAGAATTAAAAACTATTTTCAAAACTCAGTTAATTTTAAGTCTACAAAAATACTTAATAACAATGTGCTTAATAAGCAAAAATTAGTAATTCAGTTTTTTAATTAATTTAATTTCCCAAAAAAAAGTGCTGTAAAATTAAAGACATTGAAAATATAACCAATTGGAGAAGCAAAGAGAAAGTAATAA
Organism: Zanna intricata; assembly: GCA_010016005.3. Classification (NCBI taxonomy): domain Eukaryota; kingdom Metazoa; phylum Arthropoda; class Insecta; order Hemiptera; family Fulgoridae; genus Zanna; species Zanna intricata. The sequence continues at coordinate 28,265 of JAAAKQ030435208.1, forward strand.
ACAAAATCTAAAATACCAGCAAAAATAAGTTGAGCAACAAAGAAACAATATTTCACAACGAATTTGAACAATAAAACAATGGAGAAAGTGGACTGAAATAATCTTAAGAGTACATTTATTATTCAGTACATATTGTTGAGATTTAGAATTCTCATAGAAAATTTTGGTTCACCTCCTTGTCTCCAAAAAATGTGAATTTTCATGACGCTTTTGATTCCTGAGATATGCATTTTGATTAAAATGTTTGTCTCCCCTTTTCAAGCCCTTATAGAAAAGAATTTTCTTTGTTTAGTAGGTGCCTACATTATAAAAACAATCTACCCTCTGAAATTGAACTACATAATTGGTTTCGGCTGAACGTTGATGAGTCAGTCAATCAGTTGGGACATTTATATATATATATTGTACCTGAAGCTCATATTCAATGATCCTAAATACAATCATGTTTATTATAATAATGCATACAATAAATATGTTTTTAACCCTTTGAGGATCACACCTTTTTTGTAAATGGTTAAAAAAAAAACTGCATGCTTATATTGTTGTTGGTATAAAAACTGTACTGTGTTATGGTGACTATTTATAAACATCTTAACCTATATCTCCAGTTCGACGGGCGATAGTGTCATCTGACAGATGTATAAACTGCAATTGCTTGCCAAATTATTTCTAAACATAATTTCTATAACTCAATTGCACACGGCAAAATAAGCTCTTCACCAATGGTGTGAGGCTTTATATACCTCGCTGTTTTATATGAAACTCTGGTTAAAGGCACGTAAAGCTTTTCAATCACAGAGAAAGTTTTTTTTTTTTTAAAAATGGTTTGCTCTTCACATTATTTTAATTTTAGTTCAAAGAATAGTCAGGGTTTGTTAACATACTTACTATGAAGCGTTTCCAAATGCTGTCTGCCGTCAAAATGTTTGAACAAATGACACACAGGAGCCTTTCTTCTTCATTTACTTCAGTACTAATAAATCCAAAATTTAAGTATTCTTGAAAATTTTTTTCTTGATTTTATTTTCAGACCCACACTTATATGTGCACTTGTTGATGCTTCACTATCATCTAATGCACACTTAAAAATTTATCCATGATCCTGTATAAATCTACTGCCGTGAATATTTAATACAAGAATATCAACTCAAAAATTACAATATACACATTCACGATAGATTCAATAGAAATAGAAGGATTGAACCGATTGCGACTGCCTGGATTTGAACTATGTGCAAAATTTATACAGGTTTACACAGAAGTTCAAGAATGTTCAAGACAAATTGAAACTTCTTGTGAAGCCGTGAGAATGTCCGATATGGTGGACATAAGACAGAAAACAATAGAGAGATTCTAGTTTTGTCAATGCAGTGGTTGGTGATGCCAAATATCAATAAATTTACTTATTCTTGGTAATTTGTAAGGTTTTTTTAATTAAGGTTGTAGTTTAGCTATAGCATCAAAATACTTAAAATACATTATTATTGTATGAGAGGGGGATGTGATAAAAATTACGATTGAAAATTGTGTCGCAAATACTGAAAGATTGAGATTTATTGAAAGGTTGGTGTACTGCATTTATGAATCAAATTTGTGTTAATGTTGAAACATTCCCATGCTAACAGTTTCTAGTAAATTTTTGAGGAAGTATTGTATGTCCATATTACTGAATTTCATAACAAAGGAATTCAGATGAAATGACAGTATTATAAAATGTTATATAATTTTACATTATATCAAAAGAAGAAAAAACCACTTACAAAAAATGATAAGCAAGTTATGATTAATATCTAACTGCCTACTAATATATTGCTTGATTTTTAATATGAAGACAATATCATAAAAAATATATTTTCCTTAAGAGATTAAATTTTTTGGCACAAAAAAATGAAAAAGTCTAATAAGCAACATACAATGTCAAAGAACAAATATCTGAGCAGAAAAACAATACGTTCAAAAATATTTATGACTGTTATTTGGAAATGATTCCAAGTGGAATGGAAAGCAAACTTCTATCATTGAAATTTCAGTTAATAAACCATTTAAGAATTATTTGTGACAAGAGTATGAAGTACGATTATTTTCTGAAAACTTACCTTTAACACTGCCAAGTACATTATAACAACATTAAAAGTTGCAGGGTGGATCTCAGCTACATGGCTTAAACAGCAAACTTTAGTGCAACCATCATTTAAGAAGTGCCATATTACTAATGTTCTGGAAGGTTCACCAGAGGATGATATTTTATGGAAAATCCCAATGTTGACCATTATTCAAGTTGTAATGGATATTCCACCTCTGAAAATGGTTATTTAACCGATGAAGAATCTGACAGTTATTGAAGTGTTATTGACATTAAAAAAATAATTCTATATAAATAAAATTATAACACTCCTAAAATATCTTTATAGTTTTACATTTAATATACTGTAATGCCTATATTATTCAACATGGGGCTTGTATTTTTAAGTAAGACATAAAGGCGCATAAAACAAAAAATGAATCTTTAAATAATTAATAAAGAAAAAACTACCAAATTATTCAACATTTTTCATGTTAAATTGACTTAAAGATAAGATTCTTACGATTAAAAACAACATTTTTCTGCAAAACAGATATTTTTACTTTTATTTTTTTTTAGTATTTTTTTAGGTAACATTTCAGTTACTGATTTAAATGTTATTTTTGTATTTGAGGCACACTGTGTAGTGATTCAAACATATAAAAAATGAGTTATTTTGTATTAATTAGGAATAAAGAAAATCTTAACAAAATATTAGTGTAACGGGTGGTTTCAAATCAATACATGAAAGACATTTTGTACCATTAGACATTTTAGACTTTTTTCAAACCAATTATCAGTTTTAATGCAAAAACTCAGTTTTTATGGATGTCAAAAAGGTTTGTATAAATGCCACCTTCCTGTTCACCAGACTAAGATATTTGACATAAAGTGCCAATGTTTAGTTTTGTAGTATAAACAAAATAAATTCCTGAACATAATTTAACTACAAAAAGTTTTATATCAGCCGAATCAAACTTAATTCTTTAGTTTACAAGAATTATAATTCAAGAATAAGCATTTTAATTGAAAATTGTTTTTTATTTATATATGGAAATAAACTTATGAAAATCTCTGTATATCAACAATACAATTTCTACTCAAACAGCAAATATAAATATAAATCATTATGAAGTATATATTCTTATTATGCAATTATCAGCAATAAACATGAAATCTTTTAAAATTTTTTTTAAAGGTGTGTTAATTTATTTTTGTAATATTTATTTTTTTCTAATGCATATTAAAGATATTATTTGTTTGGTCAAACAGGTTAATTTAAAAAAAAATACTCATCAAAAACTCTTGCATAAATAAAAAATGATCTTAAAAAACCATCTGATGTGGACAACACATAACTTTCTTGTACACCTATTAAATTACATATACACATTTTAAGAAAATGAAAAGTAGATAAAATTTTATTTTTCATAAATAACTTTGATATTTATATTTTTTTATTAATGTTATTATTGAATTATTATTTATTGTAAATATTGTTTTACAATCAGAGGTTAATAATTATTAATATGAGGTGTGTCCCAAAAAAATCTGACCTACTTTCAAGTCACGCCAATGCTTTTTAGTGAACTCTGTGAGGTAGAAGCGTAACCAATAACTTCTCCCAAACTAGCCAGTGGCGCAGTTACAGAACGTATTAGTTCATATATATTGTATCTTTGATTAGAGTACTCATCAGATTTTGCAATCGCTAAAAATGACGAAGAGATCAGAACAACAAATTTGCATTAAGTTTTGCTTCAAACTTGAAAAAAGTTTTGCAGAAACTACTGAAATGATTCAGAAGGCCTATGGAAACGAGTGTATGGGCAAAACATAAATAAAAGTGATACAAGCTGTTAAAAAAGGCCGCATATCTGTTGACAGTAACTCATATTCTAGCCGACCTTCGACCACAATAATATCGGAAAATATAGATCATGTGTGACTTGCGATTGAAAAAGATTGTTATTTGATTACACGTGAACTAGGAAGTGATCTTGGAATTCCGAAAATAAGTGTTTGGAAAATTCTAACCAATAATTTGGAAATGATTCGCGTTTGTTGAAAATTCATTCCAAAATTGCTCTCGATGAAGCAGAAATCCTTTTGCTTTGAAGTCGCTCAGGATAACATAGAAACCGTCATTAATGATGAAAATGTGCTTAAAAAGATAATTACCAGTAACGAATCATGGGTTTCTGGTTTTAATCCCGAAACAAAACAACAGTCTTCACAGTGGAAGCTTCCATCTGAGCCACAACAAAAAAAAACACATTCAAGTTGGAGCAATGTCAAGGTAATTGATTGTTTTTTTCGATTATGAAGGCATTGTGCACCATGAATATGCTCCAACAAGTCAGATAATTAACCCAATTCAGGAAAAATCCAGGCATTTTTGGTCCAAACATATGAAACATATGAATTTTACACTTAAGAGGGTTAACATTTTTAAAAGTTAACTTATTTCAGTTTTGTGTTAATGTGTAACACAAAAATAGTATTAGTACATAACTAATAATAATAATAGTATTAATCAAATATGTAATCTAATCTTACACACTTAAAAATAAAAGCGACAGGAAATTTTAGCTTGGTTAAATCTCTGACACACTAACATTATTATTATTATTATTATTAAACAGAAGATAAACAATCTGTAGATATATCATATTTGAAGCAGTAAATGTGTTTAAATATTTAGGAATAATCCTGAATAATGAGGATAGGTTACAGGTTAAAACAGAATGCCGGATAACAACTGAAAATAAAGCATTTTTACCAACCTGAAACTCTTCAGGTCAAGGTTTTTAACAAGCAACGTAAAACTGAAGCTATACAAGGTACTTATAAAGCCTATAGTAACAGAGGTCTGGATGTTTACTAAAATAGATGAGACATCCCTAAGGGTTTTTGAAAGAAAAATTATGAGAATTATGGAACCTATAAGAACTAGACGTAAGGACTTGTAAAACTGAAGTTGGCATGTAAGGAATAACAAGAAATAATTCATTATATCAGTAAAGAGCATTTAGTTTGAGACATCAAGGCAAGCAGGAAAAGATGGTTGGGACATATGACATGGATGGAGAGTGACAGAATGCCTAACGCCATCCTCAGGGGGGAAATGTTTGAAACAAGAAGATGAGGAAGACCTAGAAGATCGATGTAGAATGTACAGAATAATCTACGAGTCCTGGTTATCAGATAGTGGTGGATAGAAGTAAAAAACAAGACATTTGGAGGCGTATCATATGAGAGGCTAAGGTTCACATTCGACTGTAACATTGGTGAATGAAAAAGAAGAAACAATTTGTCTAACAAATTTGTCTTCATTATTAGAAAAAATTTTACTCATTTTGTAAATAATTTGTTACTCTAGTCAAAATAATATATAAAATTATATTTATCAACATTCCAACAAAATTAAAGTAAGATTTATTTTATTTTGTTTTCAATGCAGTATAATTAAAGTCACATATTGACAAAGTTTAAAAATGAAAGAAACTCACAAAGAAGAAGAATCACTTTGTTTTTTTATGTATATTATCACTGAACCCTTCTCATAGAATCCAAAGAAAATATTTATATGAATGTAAATGATTTGAATTTTGTTTTTTTTTTAATTTAGAGTATTAAACAAGTAATTAGCTTAAATCTTTTTAAATTACAAAAAAAGAGTCCCCTGGAGGGTGATCGCGGAGGCTTTTAGGGACAGAGGCCCTAAGCAGCTATGTCGTAGCTATCATCAACCTTCATAATCGGAGAGTACAGGCAGAGACTGAATTCGATCCAGAAGTTCTTGACATGACATGCAGAGTCCCGTGAGGGTCAGTGCTAGGGCCACTGTTATGGAACTTGATGTATGAGGACCTCCTGAGTTTGGAACTACTGGAGGAGGCCAGGTACGACAACCTGGCTCTTTTGGTCACCAGCCGCACGGAGGAAGTTGTCAACATTGCTGCCTACAGAGTAAGCGATTGGTTGTGAAACAAGGGTATGAAGCTGGCTCCCTGAAAGACGGCAGTAGTGGTATTGGTGGGGAGGCCCCTACTGCAACAGATTGCCATGGAGGTTGACGGAATCCAGGTGTTGAAGCAGCATTCTGCCAAGTAACTGGGTGTCTGGATAGACAGATCGCAGCTCTTTACCACCTATCTATGAAAAGCAATGGTAAGAGAAGGTCGTCACGGGCCGAGGAAGACTTAAGTCTACCCACAAGGGGTCGAGAGATAGCATGAGAAGGTTGATCATGACGATCACCATGTCCTCCATAATATATGTGGTTCCAGTCAGGGTAAAGGCCTTGGAACAATAGAGAGAAACGTGGACCACCTGGCATCGCTGCAGCGTTGAGTGGCGCTCAGGGTTGCGGCCGGGTATCGCACAACGTCGGTTGATGCGACCTAAGTCATCATAAGGGCCGGGTATCGCACAACTTCGGGTGACGTGACCAAGTCATCATAAGCATACCTCAGATCAAGCTCTCAGCTTAGGAGCTAACACGGATGCAATCCGGAACACCAAAGAGCGTCGCAAGACAAATCTTGGAGGATGACCGGCAACATATGTGGGATGCTTAGGAAAAAGGTGACTGCGCCTGGTCCCATGGCTCTGGAGGAAGCATGGTGAGGTGACAAACTTCCTCACACAGTTTCTCCGGGGAACGGGGGGGGGGGGGGGCCTAACCTGCATCGATTCAAAAGAAGACAAGTTCCAAACTGCCTGTACTGCAATCAGGTGGACACGCCAGAACACACTTTCTACGAATATAATAGGTGGGCTGGACAGCTCAGGCACCATGGTCTAGACTGGCTGGCCCCAGAGAACATGGTAGACTATATGGTCTGAGGTAATGATCAGAGGGAGGAAGTGTCCACCTTGGTCACGGGTATCCTAGAGACCAAAATGCAAGAGACAGTACATGGGAACTGGATTGATCGCGATTGGCATCGTGGGGCCATCCCCCTGGTGGACTCAGGCTGAACTAAGTAAATTAGTCTATAATCTCTGTAATAAGTAAATTTATGTAAATAAATCACAACTTTTTATACAAAAAGAAGTGTGTGATTTGTAGCGTGTTATTTTTATTTATAATTCTATTGTCTGTGGAAAAAAAAATTAATAATAACAAACGGAGTAAGGCGCTAAAATATTTTCAGCATCGGGTTGAATCGTGGCAACGTGCAGAGCCAGGGAGTCAGCCCAATTGCTGAGGATGTCTTGGTTTAGGACACATGCAAGAATGTCCTGGATCGGGGTGTTTCCGAGGACACATTGGAGCCCTTCGAGGTATGAGATGGTCGCACACAGAAGGGGGTGTCGGATGCACATAACACATACACAATCTCCGGTAGCTTAGGTGTAGGGATGGGAAGGGTAGCTTGCCTGGAGCTAGCACTAAATATGTATACTTTTACTCTCCCACCTAAACAGCACTGCAGCAGAACTATAGCTCAAGAAGGGAAAGTATTGTAATCAGTCAAATTTGAGCAAATGCGATTTTCACTGGATGAAAAGATTTTTTGTAAAATTACACCCCCATCCCAAAAATGCTATGTTAGTTGTCTGCTACGTTATGAAATCATAGGTGAATAATAGAATTAAATAAATACATAATATCTAAATTGTAAAAAAGTAACTTGGTCAGCCTAGGTCTAAAACTTGAATGCCTGGTTGATTTGATACCTGGTGTGTTAAGCCTTGCTGCTACACCAGTCTGCCAACCCTACAAGCAAAATTTGTTCTAAATAAATTATGAAATTATATAACTTTAATCATTGCTAACATCATCACTAGTACCACCACATCCAAATGAATTAAATAAGGTATGTGCACACAGAATCAATGAATTAAATAAACAAAAAAATATTATATTTAAATGAAATTATAAGTATTTTAAATTAAGTTGTGTATGTAAGTTATGCGTCAGAAACAAGCCGCAGTTGTAGAAGTTTTCTAGAACGTGGTTTTAGCCACATGTATTACAACTGTTTTTTTTTAATAAATAACAGTCTCTTTAAAATAAGAACAATCTTTTTAACCACATAAAGATCTTATATAAGATTTTCAAATAATAATTTGGTCAAAAATTTAATTATTTTAGCTTGTCTAGAGGGAAAAGCTTCTGTCCCTCTAAATAAATGTGCCTATGCATTAATAAGTGTGCTTTTCTCCCTTTAAATGTAAATGTATCCATGTACATTTGCTTTTTTGAATGGAGCCAAATGTTCTTGTCTTTAGCTTCTAAGTCTACAAATATAATAAAATTTTTAAAAATTTAACTTTTCTTATGATACAAATTTTTTTCATTTGGTCTTTGCATACATTTTATTAATTTTATTGTGGGCACGTTATACAAACTACAACCAAAACAATATGCGCTGAACAAAAAACTAAAATTATATTTCACCAGAAAAATAACATTACCAAAAATTATAATATTATGCGCAAAATAAATTACCTATCAAATAATAAATATTATATCCAATGACTTTTAGTAGTGACAAATGTAAAAACAGTTTTAAGTGAACAACCAACCTGTTCTGTGATGTAACAAAAAAGCACCACTAAATACGAATGCACACAAACAAGCAATATGTGATGATAATAATGTATATGGCCAATATAAATATAAAAATATATGCATGAATAGAATTGTTGGATCATAAAAAGTTTTGTGGAGGATGTGAGACTAGTGATAAATGTTTTAGGCTGACATGAAATCAGAGCAACAAGTATGGTAAAGAAGTTGGGGAATTCCCCTCTACACATTACTATGGAATTCAGATCAAATATTTTATAAGTGACATTTTCATCATTTTAACTCAGGATCATCATATATCAAAAATATTTTAAAAAACTATAAAACTAAATGGTTTAGTTTTACCTTTAACCAATAAAAATATTTCCCTTCTGGTATACATTAAAAAATACAATCCGTTTATATTATAGTACCTAGTACAATATTAAACGAAAGATGTAGATTTCAAAATACAGAAAAATACTTTTGTTTTTCAAAGAATGATTTTTTTTTTATTTCAACATAAAAAAGTAATGACTTAACATTATAAAGTATTATTTTTTATTACTTCAATGAAGGTTACTGTGTTTTTATACTATAACAAAAATACAAAGAATTAAAAAAAAAAAAACAACAGACCTACAGTAACAGAAAAATCTTTATAATCATTCCAAAAATTAAGAAGAACCTGATTTAATTAATAATTATTACCTGTCTCACTTTAAAATTTTTTTTTTTAATAACATAGAAAGGTTTTTTGATATAAAAAAAAACAAAAAAAACAAGCCATTAAAACTCCAACTTGTAGTTCATGTGAAAAAACTTAGGAGAAAATACCAGCAAGAAGAGAGCAATAACATAAACTTAATAAATGTCTTATACAATCATAATTAAAATAATATATTAAAATTTAGAAAAAGCAATTTTCAATGAGAAAATTTTTGCTCATCTTTGTATCATTTCCATTTATAATTCCAGAAAGACTTATACATAGTAGCAAATCAAACTATTTTTTTTTTTAAAGATATTTATTATAAAATTATTAATGACCAGAAAAGAACTGTACATATACTGTAATAATAATAAATTAATGGGGGAGAACACATAATAATGAAATGAGATAATAAGAAAGTTCATAAACTAAAATTCCTAAAACTAATTTAAAGAAAATGTAAACTATATATGACACAAATAATTAAAGACAGTATAAAACACATCTTTACTTGCAGAATTTTCACAAATCCTCATAAAATTTCTTTTAAAGAAATCAAAGATAAGATTTTAAAGATTAAACTATTAAGAATTTATAAATGTATAAAAAAAGGCCTATTTAATGTAAATTGTTTTGATCGATGAGTTAAAAAAAATAACACAACATTTTTACCTAACTTTAAGATGCATAAACATTAAAAAGCTTTTCAAAATACCTCATTAGATTTTATAATTAAATAAGAATGGAGAACAACGTAAGCACTAGATATTAAAAAATGTGGCAAAAAATCAAAATGAGTATTATAGAAAATTAAAAAAAAAAGAAAGAAAATCAACATATTTTACAAACCGTCATTAATAATACTGATGTTTAAAAACCAATAAATTAATGCCTCAACATATAAACAATCTTAATTCAAAATATTAAAGTAAAGATTAATAATAAGCAAGAATAAATGGTCTGATTTCATAAAGAAAATAACACATAACTAACTATTGCAGGGTGGCCAACAATTTGACTATTTGGTACAATGCCAGCCAGAGTGCACCTAACCAAACTTTTTAGCTTGTAACTGTTATTTTCATATATTTGAGTAACTTAAAAGCTAATATATGACACTTGAAGTCACTAAACAATAAAAATAGATTCTGAAGTAAAATATCATAAATTTATACTTTAAATTGAATTGGTTTAAATAAATATTACATCATTATTAATAGTTCTACACATTACAAAAAAAATCTAATGTTAATATAAAGAATTCAAAATCAAATTTAAATTAAATATCAAAATCAAATTTAAATTAAATATCAATTCAAAATAATCTAAAATATAATCTAAGCTTCTTTCAACTTCTATTTAAATGAACTATATGGAATACACTATTATTTTAAAGTATAATGCTGAAGAATGCTTAAGAAATTTGTCAACGCACAAAATTTTCACCGAAAACAATTATTTTTAACAATCAAACAATTTCATAATTTGGTAGAAAATAAAATACTGATAAAAGTAAAATTAATTTATAACAATCACATTAAGTTTGTCGCAAAAATCTAAAATAACAAAGAATAACTTACATCTGAAACAAATTAAATCAAACTCATTTTGATAATATAAATATATTGTCTGCCCAGTCAAATCTAAAATTTATTGATTTTATACAGACACACACATTGAGAATTGAATTGACCTCTTTTAAAAAATTTTAAAACTGAATTTTCTAAAACTCATTTTGACAAATTTATAAAATGTTATATTTACAGTTAAACAGATTAATAATATTCTTAGCACATTTATGCGCAAGTATCATTTTATTTAACCAAAGTTCCAGATTAATTGAAACTTATTTTTTTTATTTATTATTTTCAAAAAGATTTATATTATTTATTATTTATATTTATTTATTTACAATATTTATTATTTTTTTATTTTCAAGATTTATATGGCATTATTCTTAACCTAACTACAGGGTAATTCAGGAGGATAGGGAATACTTTGACAACTGATTCTAGAGTATAAAATAAAGAAAAAAGTTCATATAAACATAGGTCCGAAAATGCTTCGTTAGCGAGTTATACAGAGTGAAAGATTTCACCCAAGTTTCAGTTCCTCTGGGTAAATTAAGACTTTCTGAAATTCTGGGAAGGACAATTGAGGGGCAAATTCAATTATTGCTTATGGTTTTTGAACTGGGAAATCGAAAAAATACATCCCAGAACTGTATCTCTCTTAGTTTCTAAGATATCCCATGTAAAACGCCAAAAATAGGGTCAAAAAACACTTTTTTTTACATTTGACGTACAATAAGTTGTTAAATTGTTAAGTTGTTAAAATCATACATTTTTTAAACATAAATTGTAGAGAATTTAATTATAAGAAGATTGATGTAAATAATATCTACAGAAAACAAATAAAATTTTAAACATGTTGACTCTTATTAACAAAACAGATGAAAACTTGGAAGAAAATGTTACAAAAAAAGAAAATAGATGTATCTAGTAGGTACAATAACTTTGGACCTACGGAAAACAAGTTGGCAACACTGATTTTTGTCATCGCAATTTGTTTAAATACTATTCACTGTTGTTGGTTAATTGTGGTAATGTGTTAAATTGTTGTAGTACAAGGTTTTTATAAAAATTATTATAACTCCACAAATATCCACAAAAATAAATTAAATTAAATTAAAAGTCCACAAAATTAATTTATAACTGATTAACATGATAAACATTGTTAAACTGTTATGTTAGTAATACTTAATAATGGTATCTTGTTAATAATATTTCATTTCCATATTTAATAATAATATTTTATTGATATTATTTCATTTCTATATCTAATAATAATATTTTAATATTATTTCATGTATGTTAATAGTATTTAATTAACTCCGTCTTTGTCTAGTGTAACCAAATTTCGAACTTGCTAGAAACTTATAGAGATTGTACTAGAAACAGTAAAGTTGTATCTTTGTAATATTATTTTTACTTAAAGAATGAATTTTTATTTGACAATTGACATTTATAAAGTTTAGTTCTGTAAAGTAACTATTTATATTGTTTAGAGTTAATTGTATTTATAAATAATGAAGATATTTGTAATAGAAGCAAATAGAATCTTCTAGTCTTTTCTAGATGGACAGCTAACAGGGTTGGTTCATTTGTGTGACATGTTACAAACGCTGCCTTGTTAGTCTGCGCGAAGTTTAAATTTGTTTCGTGTAGATTTTGTTAAGCGTTGTAAGTGTTGTTTGTTTTGTTGTGATAAATAAAATTATTGTGAGAAGGTTTGATATCGTGTTGGTTATTTATACGAATCATGTTCTCACTATAATTGGCAACCATGAAAGTATTGTTAAATAATTGTGGGGACGTCGATATCGTGCTATATATGAATCATTCACTCACATCAAAATAACCTTTCACTGATCAATCGTTTTTTGCAGTATTACATAGAATTTTTTTGGTAAAGATTTCAGAAAACTGTTAAGAAGTAATTTTGTATTCATTTTACAGTGCATAAAAATCAAGTCTGTTAAAAAAAGTGAAATTCTGTTATTATTTTTTTTTTTGTAAAATTCCGCGTATCTTCATTAATGCCGAATATGCCAACATGATTTTCATCTATGAATTTTGTAATGGTAGTACTGTGGCAGCGGTTACAGAATATCAACATAGGTCGTAAAGTATTTATTAGAATTTTTAATTATCTTCATGAGAATGGTACACTTCCCAGCGCTCATATTTCATCTGAACGACAAGCAAATCATGCTGATGAAGTGAAAAAATTCTGCAAATGGTTCAACATAGTCCGGCAACAAGCACACAATTAATTGCAACACGGCTCAATATTTCACTTAGTAGAGTATGGAGGACATTAAACAATAACGGATTGCATCCTTTTCATATTTAGAAAGTGCAACATCTCCATCCTAGTGACTACACCAGCTGGCTTTTTTTTTTGTGAATGGATTAATCAACATTTAATTCCATTTATACTATTTTCGGATAAAGCTACTTTCACTCATAACAGAATAAACAACACATGGAATGCGCATCGGTAGTCTTAAGAAAACCACATGCTACAGTGGAAAAAAATTTTCAGTGAATGTTTGGTGTGGTATCACAGATGACTAATTAATTGGTCCTTTCATACTACAACTTCATGTCACAGGGAGAAATTATCTGTAATTTTTACAAAATGAATTTATTATATCTCTGGAAAATATCCCCTTAGCAAAACGAATTGAAATGTATTACCAACTTGATGGAACTCCTACACATTTCACTAATGAAGTAAGGCAATGTCTTGATGAAAAGTTTGCTAGTAAATGGATAGGACATCAGGGCCGGTTAATTGGCCATGGAGATCCCCAAACCTCACTCCGTTGGATAATTGTTTCTGGGGATAGTTGAAAAATTAAGTTTACAAGCAAAAAATAGACACATGCGATGAACTGACTGCTCACATTCTCAACGCTGCAGCTATAATCAAGGAATGCAAAGATACCGTTAGACTGGCAACACAAAATCTAGTACAACGCATTGAAAGTACATTGAACACAACGGTGGCATTTTTGAAAGTTATTAAACCACATGAAATACTACTTGTAAGCAGAATTTTATCATTATCATAAAAAAAAACAGTTAAGTATTCTTTCTTCCAAAAGTTATTTTCTACTGTACGTAACAAAAAAGTTTTTTCTATCTGTTAAAAATTAATGTTTTGTTGTTAATAAGAGTTGACATGTTTAAAAATTTTATTTGTTTTCTGTTGACATTAATTACATCAATCTTCTTATAATTAAATTCTCTACAATTTACATTTAAAAAATGTATGATTTATTGCCAATTTAACAACGTTATTGTACGTCAAACGTAAAAAAAAATGTGTTTTTTGATCCTATTTTTGGCGTTTTACATGGGATATCTTAGAAATTAAGAGAGATACAGTTCTGGGACCTATTTTTTCTCGATTTCCCAGTTCAAAAACCATAAGAAACAATTTGCCCCTTAATTGACCTTCCCAGAATTTCAGAAAGTCTTAATTTACCCAGAGGAACTGAAACTCGGGCGAAATCTTTCACCCAGTATAACTCGCTAACAAAACATTTTCAGGACTATGTTTATATGAACGTTTTTCTTATTTTTAGCCTCTAGAATGTGTTGTCAAAGTATTGTCCTATCCTCATGAATCACCCTGTATAGTTATAATACTAAAAGTAAATCACCTGCACCCTTTTAACGTCAACAATAAATAGCAATTATTTCTAATAACTATAATTTGTTCAATGGTTATTCTGACAATTTTGCAGATTCAGATTTGATAAATCTAAAGAAAGAACTTGCATAAAAATTGGGATGTTATAATATGATTATGCTAAAATCAAATAAAAAAAGAAATTTTAAAAAGAGCCATTCAATAAACTAGAGAAGTAACAAAAGCTTAGTAAATAAACCTGTATATCTATGTCTTCAATATATGCTAATATATACAAATATTTTCAGAAATTACAATTTTAAAATTTATATTTTTACAAAATGCAACAAATGAAAGGATCAATTTTGCTTCTTCATAAAGATATTTTTTAAATGTTTCTTCTTGGAAAAAAACTGAATATTTTAATATTTTACAAAACTGAGTAATACACTTGGAGAGAAGAATTAGCTATTAATATGTATATTAATATCTGTATATTTTTTTAATGCAAGTAATTTTTGTACGCGTTTTAATTGTCCATAATTCAAATTTCCACTGCTGAGTTAAAGGATACCCACACCATGTAAGCTTTCACCTCTTCTAATGCTGTCAGTCGTTGATAGAACTTTGTGAATTTTATAATCAAATGCTGCAGTAACAATCACCTATGTCTGGTATGAATTTAATTCCTCTAATCAGAATTTTATCTTCATAATTATTTATTCTTTCAAAAAGAAAATTCATGAGTATAAATAAAAATACATTTACTGCATAGAAGAGAAATCTGGGAGAGAATAGGAAACTGCATCATAAAAGCTCATACTTAACTGATACCGCAGCAAAATGTTATGAGTTGTTTCATGTTAATGTAACTTGTTTCTTTAAATTCAACTTTAAAAATTATTATCTCTTTGTTAAGCGTAATTAGGTAAATGTTTTCCATCTCATTAAATAAGATACATCACTTAGTTTTACAATTCAAATGAAAAGATATTGTTGTTTTTGAATCAAATTTCATTCCCCTTTTGTACTGATTCACAAAAACCAAATATACTTTGCCACAGTTTTTTAACAATCATTGAACATGTTTAATATTAAAAATATAGTGATTGTGAAATAGAACTAAGTAATTGAGGATAATTACAATTTTAATCTAAATAAAAATTCTGCACAAAGAAGAGAGTATAATTTGTCTCTGTTTGTGTTGTTTCTAAGTCAAGTATTATAATATAAAATTTACAGGTTACTGGGACAGTTTATAAATAATAAAAGCATATCACGAGGCGATACTCATTTTCTTTGTATTTCGGAGCAGTGCACAATTTAAAATGGATCCCTGGATGTTATTTTAAGCAAAATCAAAGAAATGTCAAGATGTCATTATTTGTTCTCGATATGGTTGTTACAGACTTAATTATACAGCCATCCTTTTTATAGTTATTCAAGATATAGTTATTCAAGTTAAACAATCTTACCATGAGTTAAAAAAATTTCTTTCTAAAGTTTTCAGAACAAATAAATATCTTTCTTATAAGTTGTTCTAACTTATTTGCTAAATAAGAATTTATATGAAATCTCTTTTTCTCATTCAATATCTTCTCCTAGAAGCTCTATTGATTCATTTTAATATTCCAAAGCTGCATCAGAATCCATATTATACTGACTTCTCTACTACTCATAACACTGAAATCATATCAGGTTTAATTAGTACAACAGATTCAGGTTTTTCTTTAATTTTTTCAAAGTTTTATTTTAAATCTGTCAGACATATTTTAATTCCCATTCAATATTTATCAAACCTCTCTTCTCTCTTTATCTGTTTAGCCTCCGGAAGTACCATAAGGTATTACTTCAGAGGATGAATGAGGATGATGTGAATGAAGTGTAGTCTAGTACAATCTCAGGTCAACCAGTCCTAAGAAGTGTGGTTAATTATATTTATCAAACTTTTTTTCTTTTTAAACTCCAGAACCACAATTAAGTATATCTTCAGAGGGATGAAATGAATGAATTGTAGCGTGTGTGAAAAATACTAAGCCTGACCGGGATTCAAACTCGGGACGATATATTTATCAAATATTAATATATATATATTAATATAAATATTTATATTAATATTTATCAAACCTAAACGGACAATCTGTCACTTACATTCCTCAACCTAAGAATGGCATCTTTCTTAATGGACTATACAGCACTTAATAGAAAACATGGCGTATTTCTCTTGAAATGGCTTACTAAAAGTTTTATAAAATAAATATATACATATACATATATATACCAGATGGGCTGAAAAGTTTGTAGGCTGACACATAGATGGCGCTACTAGTATTAAATCCATATGATTTCTAGTTAGCCCTAATGTTCAAAAGACACGTGCATAAATTTGATAGCTGTCATACTATTAGTTTGTGAGATATAGCATTTTGAGTGAAGCAACTTTTGTTAGTTTGAAAAAAATGGATAAAAAGGAATTTTGTATGTTAATAAAGCATTGCTTTTTGGAAAAAAAGAATACTGTTGAAGCCAAGACTTGGCTTGATAAACATTATTCGGATTCTGCACCAGGAAAATCAACTGTTAAGAAGTGGTTTGCTAAGTTTAAATGAGGCGAAATGAGTACCGAGGACGATGCACGCAGTGGACGCCCCAAAGAAGCTGTTAACAATGAAAACATCAAAAAGGTCCACAAAATAATTTTGGATAACCGTAAAGTGAAGTTGATTGAGATAGCTGAGACCCTACAGATATCAAAGGAACGTGTTGGACATATTGTGAATGAATATTTGGGTATACAAAAGCTCTGTTCAAAGTGGGTGCCGCGGAGCTCACAATCGACCAAAAACAACAACGAATTGATGATTCTGAGCAGTGTTTTAGCTGTTCTATCATAATAAACCTGAATTTTTGCGTCGATATGTGACAATGGATGAAACATGGCTCTATCATTTCACACCGAAGTTCAATTGACAGTCAGCCGAGTGGACTGCACGTGATGAACCGACTCCAAAGCGTGGAAAGACACAACAGTTGGCTGGCAAGGTTATGGCATCAGTATTTTGGGATGCGCATGGTATAATGTTCATCGACTATCTTGAAAAGGGAAAAACCATCAACAGCGACTATTATGTACCGTTATTGGAGCGTTTGAAGGACGA
>JAAAKQ030435209.1:0-24624 GCA_010016005.3 Zanna intricata
CATACACATCATCCTCATTCATCCTCTGAAGTAATACCTTACGGTAGTTCCGGAGGCTAAACAGATAAAGAGAGTAACATATGAAAATAGTCAAACTTGACCGAGCTTCAAGCCCAGAACCTTTCGTGTGAAAGTTTAGAAACTTCACCCAACAAATACGTCTACAATAATAAGTTACAATAAGTTTAGAAATCGTTAAACAAATAAATTCGGATAGAAATATGAACTTGCAGTTTATTTAAAAGAACCTAACAACAAAAAAATTCATGTATATAATAAATAGAATACGTGGTATTTAAAGTAATTTTTCGTTATAACAAAATTATAACTTACGGCTAAAATTAAATGTTAAATTCACTTGTATTATGAATTACGTAACTGATTAGGAAAAAACCAGTTAAATTAATAACGATTAAACATAAAACAACAGAATAGTAGCGTGTTTTTTCTTCTTTTTTTTAGATGAGAATGCAGATCTTTATTAAGAGTTGAAAGTACTAGAACGTCGTCATCTAGACAGACATGATCACAAACATATTATTTAGTAACAAGCGATCGATTAACAGAAATCATTGCGATACATGAATTTCACAACCAAACAAGTTTAAAAACAATTTTAATCTATACAACCTCCAGTAATAACCAAACAAAAAGTAAAATATAACTTCATAAGAAAATCAAATTATGGAAATATTTCATTAAATCTACTATAATTAATCATAAATTTGTAACTAAATGCTTACGCGAAATCATCGGAAAACCCCAACCAATTTATTGTTTTCACACCATAAAATTATGTACAAAAAACAAAACATAATAAAAAATTATTTAATTCAATTTACTTATAAATTAAAAATTCAGCTGAAAAAGATAAACTAAATAAAAAGTTCATTTTTTTTCGGACAGGCCTGCAGAGGTCGTCATTCGTCCAAGCTTGCACGGATGGGTAGCGATGATGAAGCACGGGGACTCCGGATCTTCTGAACCCAGAGGCACCTCCCAGAGACTTAGTAATGCTTAACTGCGGATCAGGTCTCCGGGTGGGGGAAAGCGGTGAGAGAGCTTTAGTCAGTAGGGGACAGGTTATGCACTTAATTTTTAACATCTTTGCGGAACCTCCTTAGCCTGCTAAGCAGACTAGCCCGAGATTTTACTAACTCCGGATTCGAGTCCGACACTTCCCCATAAACTCCCGATGGGGAGGACGTAACTAGTATTCTTTTACCACTCATCGATACCAAAAAACAAGGCCTGCAAACGATCCGGCAAATATCATTTCAATTCCTTCTTTTCTCCTCCAGAATTCTTTCATTCTTTCACTATGCTGTGTTTTTCGTCTTTCTGTCTTTTTTTTTGCGTTCAAAAGAACCTCTATTCTGCGGATTTTTTCTCTAAATCTTTCTCTATCTTGACAAACTTTTATTTCAATATTTGCTTTATTTAAGTCTTCCTTTACTCGTTTTATGTATGGGAGCAGAGTTTCATATCTCCAAAATTAGTCAAAATGTTTTTTGTTCAATCTATCTGAATTCATTCTAATCGTAGTATTTCTAACAAATTTCAGTCTTCTTTTTTGGATTGTAGTTTCTAAATCTTCAAAAGTTTTACCTTTTTTCTGCAATTATTTGAGGTCATCTTTAATACTACTACTACTACTACTACTACTACTAGCGCCACTGTAAGTTTTGTATATTATCACTGTTGTATATTATTACTGTTAAAAGTTGTACACTGTTCATAATTCGGTACAATATAGTTTCGTTCTTTGCAGTTGTTTTTCTAAAATGCCTTATTCGATCGAGGAAATAGGGTTGCTGTAGTGGAAGCTTAGATGCGCTCTGGGTCTTTTCAAGAAACGGATCAAATACTCGCGGAAAACTTCCGAATGCCAGTATCCCAGGAAAGAGCAGCAAACAAGGTTTCGTTAAAAATGGAGTGAAACGTAGGTTTCAAACGCAAAATGAAACAAGCAACCTTCCGTGAAGGCTCCAGAGACCAAACCCTATATTCAAAAATTGTCCGTCAATTCGAATAAATCTATTCGAAAGTGATCAAAAGAAAATAATATTTAACACACACCTGCTGAAAGATACTTCACGATTTAAATTTGAAACCGTACTGGTTAACAACTGTACAACAATTTAAGAGAAAAAAACCCCAAAATGTCGTAATTATTGCGACCGACTTTTCAAAAGCATTGTCGATGGATAGATAGACCCGATTTTGTATTTCATGTAAGATGAAACAAGGTTTCATTTATCTGGAGATGTCAATTCACACACCAGGTACACGACGAGTGAAAATCCTCAACATGAGTTTGAGAGTTCACTTCACGATGGGAAAACCGATTTACGGGTTGTTGTTTCTGGAAATCCTATAGAGGGGTCAGTACTTTTTAACCCGGTCTGTTAATACAGAAGTGGTATCGTACAATTTACGAAGAATTCTACGCTCAGTTAACAAATCGTGAAAAAGAATATTCCAAACTTCTTCCAACAAGATAACATACATCAAACGATTAACTAGAATAAACTCAGCGTCTTTTATAGAACGAATTGTCAGTAGAGAGCGGTGGTATCTGCGTTCCCCACATTTGTATAGTTTCGACATTTCCTGTGGGCACAATTTGACGGATAGAGTTTATGAATTAAATCCCCACACTATCGATCCACTAAAGACGAACATTAAACACGAAATCGAGGGCACTGACAACATTTTTGTCAGCCGATTCTCAGTATGATAACTCCATCATAAAAGGGGCATCTTTTAAGAGGATACACCTCAAAACATATTTTGTATCAATATAAACAAACATTTTGTAAAAATACGTAAACCTTTGCTAATATAAATACAGAATTTAATTCAATATATGTTTTCTTTTTTCACTGCATTCATAAAATACTCGTATTATATATCGCAAATATGTTTAAGTCGGTAACGGTTCTGTTTAAGGTTTCTCATCCGTTATCTCCGACTTAATAGCACTTTTAAAGAAATATTTTACTTTAAAAACATTTTTCAAAGAGTTTCAAGTTGTACTGAAAAAAGTATAACTTAAAATATCAATATGTGTAGCGATATACAAAAAGACTAAAAACTGAGAAAAGAGAAACATTTGTCAATGCGAGAAATTTTGGCATAGTGTTTAAATAATATAAAAGCTATAATTAACAATTACTTGGAAGTAAAGTGTAACATTTTGTATAATGATCCAGATTAACTGAAATAAAAATGATTAAAAACAAAAAATATGGAAAACCTACATGTGATTGTGAAAATAACATTACTCCGATATGTCTCGATACAGGAAGTCAGAGCTGATTTTTTATAATCTCATAAATTATTATTAAAGTAAATGTATTTTCAAGATTATTTTATTAAAAAAAAAACTTTTAAAATAAAATATAAACCCTCTACATAGTTTAACGAAAAATTCTCAATAACTATTTCTCAGTTTTTTAACACACTTTTTTTTAATAAGATAGGTAATGAAAAAATATTTTCACATTTTTTTCTCGCTTCTTTTTGCAATGCTTCAATTCACATCTGTACTTTTCGCAAATTAGAAATTAGTATAGTACCAGAGACCTGTTTTAAGATGGTTAAAGTCATACTTTATCTACAATGAACAAACTTCATTCTTCGATAAAAACATCCATTAAATCCTCGTTGCAAGAGAGTAGAACATTAACTCCTAAAACACTGACCTCGATCCTTGCTTTTCTGATTCATTTATTTATTAATATTCTAACAATCTTAGGCTATTAATTGCTACCCTCTTCATAGATGATATAGATACTACTAATAAAAGAAAAAATACAATTACTTTCGCATAACACAGCATTTTGGCCTATGATAAAGAGCTTTTGTTAACTTTTTGTTTTCAGCTTGAATAAATTATGACCAGTTTAAAACATCTCTCAAATTAATTTACAATTGACTAGATATTTTCTTTAAGAAAACCAATTTCTCTAATGATTGATTAATGGCAATATTAATTTTTAATTAATTTATGAAAGATTTAATTTTATTTAACGTTAAAAATAACGTTATCTCAATATTTTAAAGATGTTTAAAAAAAATACTATTTAATTATGAACCAATTGAATCTATTTTTTACTAATTTCACATATTTCTTATTTTACTATTAATACCGACTATAACAATTTTATTTTTTCATTTTAATAATTAATTCTATAACGCTTCTCCAATAAAAGTCTCCCACTTTTTCCGCAAAGTGCCCTTATTCCTCCCTGAAGCTACCTTGAATATATTTAATTAAGTACTGATCCGAATAAAAATATTATTTATTTAATGAAACAGAGAAGACATATTAAAAAAAAAAAAATAGAGTTACTTACGTATTTAGCCCGATGACCATATCCATAACGATCCCGTAAACTTTGAAAATATTTCAAAGTGATCATTAACATAACATATTTTACATATTGAAAATATAAGCATTATTGCTTATAATTGTAGAAATAAATTAAACAAACTTAACCTACGCTCGCTAACCTCGACTAACGAACAGTAATATTTTGATTATTTAAATAATAAATCATTTCAATAATTACTGAATTTATTATTTGAAAACTCAAAACATTACTGTATTAATTTTTCAAAGTTAGCAAGAGTAGGTTAAGTTTGGTTAAATTATATTAATAAAATAAAAATAAATGGTTATACAAATTTGTTATATAATGGTTATATCGGGGTGATATTAACCGGATATAAGTATTTGCAAAGGTTTGCAATTTATTGGTCGACGGGCTAATACGAAAGTAACAAAAAATAAAATAAAATAAACAATTCCATCAGAGAACATTGTAAAATATGGAATTAATATTCATATGAAATCATCTGAAAACGATTACTATAAAATCTGAATGCAAATATACACATACGCGTAATGAAAATTGTTCTTAAAAATTAACAACAATAATAATAATACAATACGACCTGAAAGAAAAATTTATAAACAAAATCACAGATAATAAACAATACGAATAACTATATAAAACACAATAGTAAAATTATAGAAACGTTAGGACGAATGAATGAGGTACCCGTAACCGTATAAATATTATTACGAATTACGATTTAGTCACAATGCAATAAAAATACACACATAAACTAACTAAAATTACGTCATACAATACGATACATAAAGAGCAAAGTGATAAATTTTGTAAGGGGGAAATATGCAACTGGTATTCGCAGATTAGGCGGTTTAAAATGCATTAAATATAAATCCGTATAAATAATCTGTTAAAAATCTAACTAAAACATCTTTCATGCGCTTTAAATAAATTTTTTCATTTATAAAACTTTTTTTTGTTATCAACAAGAAATGATTAATTAAAGAAAATTTGAAATATTGCGTAATTTAAATTATCTTACATTCTCTGTACAGTAATACATTTTTAAATCTATATTTCACTATTAAACAATTTAGATGTAATAACAATACACAATAAAATTTTTAAACACTCATATTTCAGCGAATAGTATTCTCATATCAAAGAACTCAATAAAGAAACTAAAACATCACGAAAAAATGAACTTTTTTTTTCAAATAAGTCAAATATTTTTTTTTTTATAACTAATAAAAATATGCAGTTTTTAAAATCAAAAACAAGAAATATTACAAGTTAAAAAGAAATTAATTTATAATGATACAAAATAAGTATCAAACCTTACAGAAAGCGAAAAGATACTTTTATTAACAGCTAAACATGGAAAGAAACCACCGAAGTCGTTCTTAACTCACAAATAGTTCACTCGACACAATACTGTAGCATTAGAGAGAATAATGTAGTGAAAGTGCTACGACAAAGCATATTAAAACTTGACTGAGCGGGAGCAAACAAGGACGTATTAAGCGAGAAGAGTATCATTGAATAGCACTACCAACCTTAAAAATCAAAAACACATATACTATTCGTACGTACGATACAGTTAATTCTCACAACAAGCAAAATAGTTTTTACAAACATCTGTGTTACATGATTATAAAACACAAAATTTTAAATACAATTAATATTAATTTATATTGAATCGTTTGACAGCAATACGTTAGGGTATAACCAGATACGGAATGTAAGCAAAGATTCGGAACACGGTTTTTTTTTTTTTTCAGAAATTATGTAATTTACATTAAAATAGAATTCTTCCAGTTCCTGATTTCTAAACAAGTTTTAAAAACAAATGCAATAAAACAATTTTTTTTTCTTGTTACTCAAAATAAACTTAAAATATGTAATAGAAAATGAAAACACTCGCCATTTTTTAATAAAACACTTTTTGTTCATTTTGATATGTAGGATCTGAAAATGAATAGCAAGCAGGTACTACACTTTTTCTTACATCAACCCCTGATGATTCTGTATGATGTAGCACAGAGAATCATAGTATGTAGCTGTTACAGAAAAGGGTAACAAATTTTTCTACACTTTTTTCACAAAAAAAAAAAAAAATTGTAATGCAAAAAAACAAAACATGTCTTTGTTATCAAAGATTCAAACGCCACAAGGTAGGTTATAAGTGCTCATCTTGAGGTGATCAGGTAAACAGTGATCCACTGTTGATACATCTTTGGATGATGTCCTTGTTAAAAATAACAAAGACAAGACTGTCAAAAGAAATAGGTCTAGAAGCTCCAATCAGGATGGTAGGTGATACTATATAAAGGATATCATTTTTTTTATAGCACTTTTCATTCAATCGGTACAAAACATAATATGATGATAACTATTTTAAATGAGTAGATTGTGGTTTGGGTTATAATTATTCTATTACAATTTATACACTGTTGCTCATAGATATTTAATTACATTAAACAGTTAACTATAAAAAAATAAATTACATTTCAAAATTTAAAAAAAAAAACCATATTTTTGGAAAAAAAGTCACAACTTAACCTAAAAGCATGGAAAAAACAAACTCAAGGAAATGAACATTCATACATCAAACTGTGTCAAAATCCATATTTCTATGACAACGGTCATCCAAGAATTCCTTTATCAAAAAATGATAAGGGATTTTGGATGAATTTCAATGTTATTTTTATGACTTGATCTAATAAGAACATGTGAATGAAAGGGATTCATTTTGATGTCGCCTCTCTTTTTCTGTTTAGTCTCCAGAACTACCATAAGGTATTACTTCAGGGGATGAATGAGGATGATATGTATAAATGTGAATGAAGTGTAGTCTTGTAAAATCTCAGGCCGACCGCTCCTGAGAAGTGTGGTTAATTGAAACCCAGCCACCAGAGAATACCAGATTTTGATGTTGCCTGTCATGATTGTTTTTCAATCTTTTTCCCTCTTTGTGTACAAAAATTTGTTTGTTTAAGGTTGGCCATTGGTAGGGTTGACCACAATCTCGCAAACAATAACTCAACCAATGTAGTGACATAAACTCTGAAATTGCACTATTTATGTAACTGATACTATATTTCATTTTTACAGTGTAACTAACATTTATTCTTTGTGTAAATTTTATGAAAATTACAAAATGTACTCATTTTATGGAACTAACCCCAAATAAAAAATTACAGTTTATAAATAAAGAAATCTGGTAGAACATTAAAATATTTTACATTTAATTACAGTACTATGATTCAATTTTCAGAATTTTCACAATGATCTTTTAAATTGATGAAGCTAATAATTTTCATTTTTGTATAATTTTTACTATAAAAATAAAATATAAATTTATTCACTTATTATTTTTAGATTTTTAATAACACATGATCACTTTCATTTCAGCTCTCACTTTCAACAAAAATAAATCCAGAATCATCACTTACACATCTGTAAAGATTGTAGATTCAACACCACATAATAATGCAAATGCGAAAATGTTTTGTGCAGTCAAAATATTAACTAACTAAAAAACATGCCTCCTACATTTCTTTCCACAATACACAAATATATTTCTCATTTGCAAGTTACGGTAAGAAAATAATAAAATTTATAAGAAATTATTTGATCCACCCAGGGGATGTTTCTACATTAGAAACAATCCACACATATAGCATAATAACTGAAAAAGACAAATAGTTTTATTGACAGCAATGGTAAGTATTATTTCTCTTCTAACAATTTATCAATAAAATCACTTGAGAAAAACTATAATGGTCAATTAAACCATGAAATAGCAGAGATTAGAATGCATTAAAAACTGAAAAAAAAGTTTAATAGAAGGAAATGTAAATTAATGGAGTATTTCAACCCACCAGGTTGGTCTAGTGGTGAACTGATCTCAAATCAGCTGATTTTGAAGCCGAAAATTCTAAGGTTCAGATCCTAGTAAAAGCAATTACTTTTATACAGATTTGAGTATTAGATCGTGGATACCAGTGTTCTTTGGGAGTTGGGTTTCAATTAATCACACATCACAGAAACGGTCGACCTGAGACTTTATAAGACTACACTTCATTTATATTCATACATATCATTCTCATTCATCCTCTGAAGTAATATCTTACAGTGGTTCCAAAGGCTAAACAGAAAAAAAACAGGCTATTCAAGGTTACTATTCAAAATTAAGGAATTCAAGTTTACTTCAAACTTATCTGCCGTTAACTACCTAGCATGAAAAATGATTGTCCTATTTAATATTTTAATTGACTCATTGCACTCATGTAGATGTCATATACTGTAACATAAATAATGTCCAACTTACAATTATTTCTTAGAGAGTACCATCACATTTTACATTATCAACAGCTAATATAAAAGACTGTTCAGATTTTATTATAAAACTACAGCCCTCTTACTTTATATAATTTTTCAGATCTAAAAACTAGGGCCTCACTGTGCGACTAAAATGAATTTTAACAACAAACATTATGGCACAGCAGAGAATTGTTTGGATGCACATATACATGAATTTACATAGCATATAGATCATAAAAATGAGGATATTTATCAGCATACCTGACTATGACACAGAGTCCAAGGCTCTGGTTTATAGAGTATAAACCTAACTTGCAGCTTATTAACATCATCATAATTATCTAATGTCAATTGCTTAGTAGATTGATAAAAAAATAAGATACTTCAAGGATGATAATGAAATTGGTTATTATGTTATCTGACGATAAGATGAGCAACTTAATTTGCAAAGGAAGTAAAGGAACAGGGTAAAAAATATACATTAAAAAAAGCATGTTAAAGATTAATGCAAGAGGACTTGAAAACAAGAAAAACAATGAATATCATTACAAGTTAAATCTGGAAACAAAGGACAGTAGTGCTTGGATTTTGTTACAAACAAAAGTTACTATGTTGAAACCTGTTAAGTGAATCCACAATAATTACTCTTTACTGATTTTACAGCATGAAGTAAAGTAATAAATGAATAAAAACATATTCTCCCAAACCAAATAATTCATTTCAATTAAAATTAAAAAACTACTATGCACAATCTTTAATACAAAAAATTATAATCATTATAATGTACCGGGTGATAATTAGAAAAGTTACCACATTTAATATTCAACAACTCAGTCCCATCGTATTTCTCTTTGCTGTCATGTATACCATTCATTCTCAGGAGAACCTTTTTAAAGTTATTTTCAAAGGGGTGGAACCCACCCTCTCTTCTACCCAACTCAAAAATCTTAAAAATGAAATAGTAAGATTTAATTACATTAATTGACAACCCGAAAAAGATAATGAATGTTGGTGAAAAGAAAATTAAAATCTGCCCACCCCTTTGGTTGGTAGATACGTAAAACCATTTGGGGTAGTATTTTTTTTAAATTTCCGTCCAAGTAAAATAACTATAAAATTATGTGATATTACTTTCCAAACCATTTTAAATAATCATAATCTGTGGATTTAAACTGTAAAAATATTTTTTATTTTACCAATACAAAATTTTCCCCTTAATGTTTTCAAAATTTTCAAGGGTTGAAAACTTGTTTTATTTTTAAATGAGAGTTCTTGATGCAGCTGAATTTAATACAGAAAAAATTTATTCGATTTTAATGCAGTGAAAACAGAAAACCCTGGTTATTTTATGAGTTATTGGTTATTTTAAGAAACAGGATATTTTATGAATTGAGCTCTGAGGATTTGCTACTACACTTCCCAAAATTTCAACCAAAGTTAATTCGTTTAAAACCTTTTGCCTTGCATGATTCTTATTCATGACAGATCCTTTTTCTTGGAATTTTTTTACAGGTTTTACAGTGACAACGAGTGTGAAATTTTATAGTTATTTTTCTTGAACTAAAATTTAAAAAATACTACCAAAAATGGATTTTCATATCTACCAACTGAAGAGGTGGGCAGATTTTAATTTTCTTTTCACCAACATTCATTATTTTCTTTCAGGTTGTCAATTAATGTAATTAAATATTACCATTGCCATTTAAGATTTTGAGTTTGGGGTAGATGTAGTGGAGAGAGTCCACAGGCTGGTCTAGTGGTTAACACAACATTGCAAATCAGCTGATTTTGAAGTGTGGTTAGTTCTAAGGTTCAAATCCTAGTAAAGATAGTTACTTTTATAAGAATTTGAATACCAGATTGTGGATACCGGTGTTCTTTGGTGGTTGGGTTTCAATTAACCACACTTCTCAGGAGTGGTTGACCTGATATTGTACAAGACTACACTTCATTCATATTCATACATATCATCCTCATTTATCCTCTGAAGTAATACCTTACAGTAGTTCCAGAGGTTAAACAGAAAAAGAGAAAAGAGAGGTGTAATGGAGGGGGTTGATTCAACCCCTTAGAAAATAATTTTAAAAAGGTTCCCCCATGAATGATATACATGCCTGCAAACAGAAAACAGAAATACGATGCGACTTATAGCTGTTGAATAATAAATGTGGTAACTTGTGAAATAATCACTCATTATATGCAACAAAATGAATAAAAGTAAACTTAGTGGTTCAGTTCATGACATAAAAAAAGTCGATTGGTAAAAAAATTTTTCTCTTGACAAAAAGTTTAACAAAAATTAAAAATGACATAACACTAAACATATGACAATCAATGCAACTTTGTTTAGTTCTAATAAGGAAAGAAAGCTCCTTTTTAAAATATAATTGGACTATTGTCAAATTAAATTTTATCCATTAAATAAGGCTTTCCCCAAATATGTTATGTAATGCTTTATCAACAAACATACAAACAGTCTCCTAAATCTTTACAACTTTACATTACAAAAAAAAGTAAAATCTAACACAACCATACAAAATAACAAACAGGTGTATGAATGAACAAACACACCATCTTAAAATGTGTAACTTTACTGTATCTTAAAAAAACAAAACACTAAAAAAATAACACTGTGACTGCAACAAAAGTCTATAAAACTATAAAAGACTATAATAAAGTTTACAGCAGTCACTAATTCAGATACAGATTAATTTTGAGATCACACTACCATTTAATTAATTCAGAATCATTTACTATCTAGCCATCCCTAGTAAAGACATATCCCCTGATTCGTCTGTATATTTTTAAAACGTAAAATACAAAGGACAACAAGCTACTAGAGTACATACATATGATATCCATTTTTTTCAAAAACTAATACAAAGGATAACAAGCTACTAGAGTACATACATATGATATCCATTTTTTTCAAAAACTATTTTCTGAACAAACAAGTACCTAATTAAGAAGATAACTTCACCATTAGAAAGGATAAAATGGAATCTGTTCATTATAACAACGAAAAAGAGATCTTAGAAAGCAAATGGAAGGAAGGGTTACTCAAAAGAGAAAAAAAGCAAATTTAATTTAAATACAACCAAACTGAAATTTAACACTTTTTTAACTTATTATGACATTTTCCTTAATTTTGAACTTTAGTTGTTAGTTTTCAGTGATGCTTTTACTATCGCTAGAAAAAAAAGAAAAAATTATTTTCTCAATTTGATTATCATTAATCAAATCAAGGTAAAATTCAAATTAAAAGTAATAATAATGCAAAATTAGTATGGTTGCTGAGTGAAAACTAATTAAGTTGTTTAAAACAAAATAGTGAAATAAATCATAAATATGGCTAATTTAAATTTGAGGAATTGGTACTACTTTAAGTTTGAGGAATTTGTAGACAAATTTTCTGTTCATCAAAAGCAATACACAAACACAGTTACTTTTTAGATTGATTCACTTAAACATGTATAATTGTTTTTTTTTAAATTCACATATATGTATTAAATTAATACAAATTTTACAGCAATACTCTAAAACCTGGATTAGGTTAATTTTTAAATTAAATGAAATGAAGGTCTAATTATCTTTTAAAATATTATTTTGTTTTTTCAATGACAGAACTAGTACAACAGGCTTTTATAAAACAATTAAAAGGTCTACATGTATCTGCAGGACTAACATTTAATATTTATTCTAAAACTTTATTTCAGTACATAGATGAAAACTTACATTTACTTTTTATATCTTAAGTCCAACTTTCCAGCAGAAGGTTTCAAAATCTTTGGGTCATTTTACATTTACTAAAGCAACATCAGATATTTCAATTCTTATTTATTTATTCTGACTATACTGTACAGTTTATTAATTAGCCTACACTTACAAGCCAAAAAATCTACTTTTAGAACTCAATAAACAAATTCACTATAATACTATGATTCTCAAGTCTTATTAAGCAATAATTAGGCTACTTTAACCAGTTTTAAACATATAGTCATGATTTAACGACTGAATAATACAATTAAAAAAACGTGATTTTTTAAGAATATATTTTTAAGTAAACCTATTAATAAACTGACATGTTAAGAATGTTATCCATTCATAATAGATCTGATTAATTTATTTATAATTAGATCTTGATCAGAATAACGATTTCTTTAATATGACCTTCAATAAAAAGAACTGTAAGAATGAATAGGTAACCATAAACTTATGTTTTTAAATAGTTATTCTGTAAAAAGAAAACAAGTCAACCAATTCAAGATAAAAAAACAATATCCACAAAATCAAAATATTATTTATTTATAAAAAGAAATAATAAAATATCAACATAGTGACAACAGTTTGATATGAGAAAATAAACAACCAACCATCACAAACGAAAAAAAATTAAAAATAAACAAATTTTGATTTTTATCAGCACAAGAATTGAACATGTGGAACTAATTTTCAAAAACATCGCTCCAAGAAAGGTATATAATGCGTTATTATAACTGGTTCCAAATAATTAAAATAAAATGATAAACTAACCTTTATATCACCAAATAATACTATACGGTCACTTCGCAATAACGCAATAACAAATCTCCTCTTTTAACTAATGTTATTTTCCTTCTCTTTAAACTAATTAAAATAAAATAAGTGAAAGGAAGGTTACAACTACCTTGAAAGGTTTCACATTCTACTGGTACGTATTACGTAATTCTACAATTTTGTGAACATCTACGCTATCTGTAAACACCTGTTAAAACTAATTTTTTTAAACTTCTCTAATATGGCAAAAGTCATTTGAACTACTCTAATGAATAAAACGCAGATTAAAACTTTTTTTATTTCTGTGTCGATGTGTACTATAGTGACAGTTATTGTAGGTTATTAAGATTTTGCTCTACATTTATGAGGTTGTGAGGATTTTGTATCGTACTGAAACGCTTTCTTTAAACGAATTTTTGCTACCATAGTCTTCTAACCAAATTCATGTCTGAAGAGATTAATTTTCTCATCTCAGTGTTTATGAGTAGAGTTTTCTTTTTTGTTTAAACGCAAACTCAACACATTAAGTGAGCTGAATGAAGGTTGTGAAACTTTGGGTGCGCCTTTTTCACAGAATGCCCAGTCCCAGGTTTTTGGTATTTACTAACTCAGAATGCAGTCATTAAAAACATTATTTTTATAAAAAATGTTAACATTAATTGTGAAATATTTATTGGAAAATGGAGAAGAACAACGAAAGTAGTGTTACGTAAGTGTTAACTACTGTAAAAAAAAAAAAGGTGCTTCAATAGGATTACAGGAGATGGCAATATTTTTACTGCCTTGTATGAAGTAAAGAAAATATTATAATCACAAATTACCCAAAAATGTGTATACAGTCAGACCTCTAAATAAATTGAGGTTTCAATTTTGAAACATTAGGATTTTGGATTTTTTTTAACTGCAGTAATCAACCCTAATTGAGAGCTTTTCAATGATACATCATAAGTGGTATTTATTTTCATTGGTTCCAAAGTTACAGCGAAATAAAATTTTAATTAATGAAATATTTGGATCTTACAAGGGGAAGGCATATCTGTTGGAATCTGACTTCACATACATTTTTTTTTTTTTTATTTAATTATATTGACTTATTAATAATTATTAACTTCTGATTGTAAAAAAATTAACTATAAATAATAATTCAATAATAATAATAATACAAAAAAAAAATTTTTAAAAAGAAGTAAGTAATGAAATAAAATTTTATGTATTTTTCACTTTAATTCAAAAGTATTTACAATCAGAGGTTAATAATTATTAATAAATCAATATATTAAAATAAAAAGAAAAAGTTAAAAAAAATTTATATGAAGTCGAATTTGAACCAAAGTGTGCATGGTTATGGATAAGACACGTTCTCATTTACATCACATATCAATTTGAGCAATGTGAAACAAAATTAATTTATAAACTAATATAAAATGCTAAGGTAATTTTTATTAAAGACTTATTTATTTAAGATTTACATTTATTTAAAGAGTAATAAAGGAAACTTTTACTCTATCCAATATTTCAGGTAAGATTGTTGAATTAATAATAGTATAAATATTTGATTTTAATAAAAAGTAATATTCTAGCAATTATGTAACTGCCGACTTTATTAATGAACTGGAGGATCATATCTCACTTTCAAATGAAATAAGTATGTCTAAAGAGGATGAGATGAATGAATTGTAGCGTGTGTGAAAAATGCCATGCCCGACTGGGATTCGAACCCGGGACCTCCGGATGAAAGGCCGAAACATTACCACTCGCGCCACGGAGGCCGGCATAGGTTATCAGTTGCTCAAACAGAGCCGTCTGATTATTATCGGTAAACTAGTGATGCAATATTTAAACTATATTTCTCGTATGACATGAAAATCAGATATTATCTGATAATCAGTAACAGCAGTAATCCATTTTTATTCAGTTGCTTCAGACTCAAAAGAGTAAATACTGTATAACTTTACCCCGAATATAAATATAACCTCAAAATCTTTTAAAACTACGAGTATTTTATTGTAATGTTGAAAACGATTGGCCCAGTTTTATTCAGTGTTCTGGTTTCATTAATTTGTGTAAGTTAAAACTAACTACCAATGTTGTATTTTGTGCTAATATATGGTTTTAATATTATTTTGTGTAAAATTGATCATATATAGAGCCTTGGTAAGATTAAGATATTTATTCATTAAATACCAAGTATTTGTTTATAATATATTAATTTGAATTCAGTAGTTCGTTTTTTCTCAGTGTGCTATAATATTCAAGCTTGTTGTAGTATTATGAAATAACATGAAAAGTTATTTGGCCCAATCAGACACACATAAATATATAAACATACATTTAGAAGTACGGCAGTCATATTTTTATGTGAAATTATTAGATAATTTAATCTGTTTCAGAATTAAATGTACAGCTTGCTTGGAAATAATTATCTTAGATGTACAGGTTTTAATTTAATAGAACTAATTTCATGTAATCGTTCAGCTTCAGTCTATAAAATGCCAAAAAAGAATGCTACAACAAAAATTAATAATTCTTCAGAAAAAAACAAGCTGGTAAATATGTGTTATTTGTATGGTTTTTTTCTAGCATATATTATATATGAGCCAGTTGTACTGTTAAAAGACTGCTTTAACTCTTTATTGGTGAGGTTACGTTGAATTTTTTTAAGTCTGACCACCATTAGAAAACGATTTTTAAAAAATGAATATTTCTTACTTTTCATAGCTAACAAAAATGTTAATTGATGTAATATCCTTTGTTGTTACATAACTTTTGTTGATAAATCTTCTCCTTAGTTTATATTTATTTCAAACCAAAGGCAGTGACCAAAAATAATAGACATTTTTAAATAAAATCAATATAACATTTTTTCTCTTTTGTTCCTGCCCTTTATTATGAAAGTGGTACAATGAAATTTAGGATGTTTACAGTTATACATAGATATCTCTAGTTGATGTGGAATTTTTCTTAACTTGAAACTTGTAGGTTCCTCAAGCTGTTTTGCCTGTGATTTCAAAAAATGATCCTTATCATTGCAGTTATATTTCAATAAGCATGATGAATTGCAAATTCACCATGCCAAAAATTAATGACAAAACATTCTCAGAGCCACAATTGCCTTGAAGGTTCACTGGCTGGCTGTTTTATTTCAAGATTTCACTAAAGGGAGAAGGAGTAACTCTCACTGATTGAGAGTTTTAAGATACTGGTAGTTTTTAAGGCCATATTTTTATAGTGTAACATATTTAACCTGTAATAATTTTAGCTGTGTATTTGTTCATTATAGTAAACTATTTAGCCATAAAGTTTATAAATACAGTTTTAGTCACCCTTGTGATCATTCTCAGTGTGCTGTTGTTTTCACCCTGGCATTTGCTGATAATGTTTTAAAATATTGTATTTATAAAATTTGATTTTTTCATTTTAAAAGCTTACTTATAAATAATAAAAAATTTGATGTGAAGGGAGTTATTGTTTTAATTAGTAGCTATGATTTAGATGCTTAGAGTAATATTAAGTTATTAACTTAACTTATTAAGTTTTTTTCAATTTTCTTATTTAATTTAGAATCTGAAAGATGTATCATAGCTGTGAGTATATAGTACAAGTAAAGATACTTGTGAATTTTTGTTTAATTAATGAATGATATGTATTTAAATTTTAGGATGCAGATTTAGTAAAACATGAGGCTATTGAATTAAATAAAGATGGAAATATATTAATTAATGTACATGCAAAACCAGGATCTAAGGAAAACATGATTCAAGGTACATTATATAAATTATATTTTTTCTACAAAAGCCTATTCATGGCAAATGCTTTTTGTTGTCTCTGTTATTGAATCTAACCTAATAACTTTATTACATAATTGCTCTGTATGAGAAACCATGTGTTACTGTAACATTTAAAAATAGATATTAGTGTTTCTTTAGATAAAAAAGAAATTACTTATTTAAGACTAATGCCTGATTATTTTAATCGAGTACAATGTACTGACTTAATATACAGGGTGATATTTAAGTATGGAAACAGCTTTATACTGCATATCTGACAGGTATTTTTTGGCAGAACGAAATGGGATTCTGTATAATTAAAAAAAAATGCATTATGGTGGGTTTTTAATTTTTTTCTGCCATTTTGAATTAAACTTAATTTTTTAAGTAGGAAGGTGGATATATGATTTTGATTTAAAATTTGATAAGAAAAACACTGGTGAAATAAATTTTTCTGTTAATGCCTTTGTTACCAAATTATGAGCATTTAAATTTTCAATAATGGAAAGCTGTTGTCCAATGCAACATCATTTATTTTTCACTTGAAAAGTTTTAAAACGCATAAATTTCACCCTTGTAAGCTATACCTGAGGCAAGAACTTTCAGAAGATTATTTTGACTGCCAAGTTTAGTATTGTGATTATAATGTAAAAATTAGACATAGACACAAATCTTTCTAATTCAATAATATTTGCTGATGAAGTGACTTAATGGTAATGGCAATGTGAACTAGCAAAATGGTCAATATTGGAGCCACAATTCCAGTTGGATGTAGGAAGCTCATATACAGCATCCTCAGAAAGTGAATGTTTGGATAGGAATCATTTGATCATTTTTTGTAGAGCCTTTTATTTTAGATGACAATTTTACAGGAGATGCTTACAGGAACTTGTTAGCCATTAGGATTTTACCAAATATCCGGGAAAATGTTGGAGAAGAATAAAATAATGTATGGTTTCAGCAAGGTGAGGCACCACCTCATTATTACCTAAGGGCACAGCAATTTTTAAATTGCTAGAAAAGTCTTAAATGAGCCATAGAATGGTCTCTCACCTCAGGATTCATTTTTTGGGGGTACCTGAAACATAATTTTTACAGAACAAAACCTGCAGACATTGACCATTGATGAATTGAAAACAATAATTGACAAATCTGCTTGTGTACTACCCGACATAAGGCAAGTTATAAATGGATATTACTTGAAGTTAACGCACTGCCTTGTAGAGGGGAAGCATTTTTTAACATTTATTGTAGAATGGTATGCTTTCAAAATTTATTTCATTAGTAATTTACCACCGAAAACATTTATTTAAAATAAATATAATATTTTAAGTAAATAATATCAGCTGATATAGCCATCTAATTTATTTTGTTTATTGTTATATTATAACGCTGTTTAAAGTTCGTTACTGTATGCATTATGAATGTAAAATTGTTCACGCAGTGCGTTTATCTCACTTTCTTCTCATGATTTTTCTGTCTTTGCAAACTTGAATGATTAAAACTCAAAAGCAAAGGCATTAACAGAAAAACAAATTTTACCATTGTTTTTTTCTAAAATTTTAAATTTAAATCATGTGTCATATTTAAAAAAATTAAGTTTTGATTCAATATGGCGCACAAAATTAAAAACTCACTATAATTCAGATTTTTTTTTAACTGTGTAGAAACCCCTTTTTCTTTCTGCTTCCAAATACCTCTCACCTAAATATCTTATACTTAATATCACCAAATATATATGTTTAACTTACAACCATTTTTTTT
The DNA here is from genome assembly GCA_010016005.3 of Zanna intricata. Lineage (NCBI taxonomy): Eukaryota > Metazoa > Arthropoda > Insecta > Hemiptera > Fulgoridae > Zanna > Zanna intricata. Next base: position 18,755 of record JAAAKQ030435209.1, read on the forward strand.
AATTAATTTTCAGGCATAGTTCCAATTATTCTTGATATATTTTAAAAAAAAAAAACTATTAAAGTCTTAAATATAAAGACTTATTTAAAAGATTTAAATTTTTAAATAATATATTGTAGGTGAAGTGTCATTTCCTGATCAACCAAGGTTGGATGTTAAAATTGCTGCAAGAGCTGTTGAAGGGCAAGCAAATACTGAGTTAGTGGAATACTTGGCTGAAGTATTGGATTTAAGAAAAGGTGATTTTACAATTATTCGGGTATGTAAAAAGACTGTTATTTAAAATCTTGATTTATATTAAACTATTAATACATGATATAGATAATTGAAATTTTTAAACACACTATTAATTTTTTCATGTTATTTGATTAGACCTACTGATCGGATAGTGTCTGAATAAATTTCCCAAAATTTTTTATCTTGAAACAGACTGAATCGCATTAGTTTTTAGACTTTGTTGAATTTTGTACAATCTAATGTCATTAATCAAACCTGCAACTTGCACATCCAAACCCAAATTTAAAAAACTTTACCTGTGCCATATTGTCTTCAGACAAAAACCTGGTCTGAACAAGGACAAAGAACTTTTCTAGTGCCCTGGCACCAGACTAAGTTGTGGGTGAGAATTACAAGTATGTTCACTTACACTTTGTAATGAAGCAACATATATCACTTTTTCCTAAAAATAAAACCATCAGCAACACAACAGTATTTATTATTTAATTAATATTTGGAGCACACAGTGACATAATCATTTGTTTGTTAATGCTCCGTATGTTAATATTTTATTACATTATTCATTTTAAATACATTTTTTTTAAATTTTATTTAAACGGTATGATAATCATATTATTATTATTCTAAATTTTAATTATTTTTATTTAAATATTTTCATGAAAATGTAACAAAGTAATTCATTCTGAAGAGTGTGATCATTGGGTCATTTAACAAAAGGTTTGTTTAATAATTGAGAAAAGGACTGTATCTATGACCTGTTAAAGGGCAGCACATTATTCTCGCATTTCCCTATCAGCAGCTGAAGAAGATCCAAAGAGAAAATATAAAGCAATTAAGAGACTTGCTCTGGCCAGCGTTCCAAGTATTTCAACGAAAGGAATCCAAGTTCACATTTTTCAAATTAATAAATAATCAACAAATATAAACTATCTAAATTTAGAATGTCTTTAAGTTTTATTCAGACTACATAGTAATTTTAAAAACTGTAAGAAACACATGAAATATATTACACATATATGAGAACTAAATCACAACTATATTTAGGCATGAATTTTTTTATGGGAGGTTTTAGCAGTGATTTTTTTACTGAAATCAGTAATGAATTTCATAGAAAGCAATGTGATATTACTATAATATCCTGAATTGCTATTTTCCATGATAATAAAGCTATATTTTTGCTAATACATTTCCTACAAATCATCTCATCATTTTGATATTTTTTATTTATTATTCAATTCTTTTATATATACATTAAATTTGAAATAGTTTTTAAAAGAATAGTGCAATTGGAGTGTTTTGATCTCCTGTAATGTAAAATAGATGATGTCACACGTTCCTCAGAAAGCTAAAAAACTGGCATATAGTATCTAAATTTTAATTCAATGTGAATGAATTTAAGTCATGCAGATTCATATAACATTTAATGTCTGCTATGTTAACATTAATGCTAACGAGACATCAAACTGCCATGATTCTTAGAATAGAAAGCCTTGGTGAATAAAATTTTAATTTACTTATAATTGTCTGTTTTAATTTATATAAATTATATATTATATTTATAAATTATATCATTTATACATAAAAAATAATTTAATTAATTTTTTTCCAGGGTATGAAATGTAGAGAGAAAAGTGTAAGTGTATCGGGTGGGAAAATTTCTTTGCAACAAGTTAAAGATAAAATAAAAAGTGAAATATCTAAATCAAAGAGTTAATTACTACTTTTTTTTGGAGTGAAAAAAAAAGTATATATAATAACAAATAAGTTGCTAAATGGTCACAAAAAATTATTTTTAAAAAAATAGTAATTTAGACACACGAGACTTTTTCTTTGGAATAGGTACTTAATGGTCAGTGTATCTGTTTGTATGGTGTTACACATTTAAAAATAAAGTTCTAGTTCACAAATTTTTTGTTCATGATCATATACAAATTGGTAATGAGAGTTAGGCAGTTACAGAAAACCTACTTCCAAAGCTAAGACCTGGTCTAGTTTAAATTCTGGATCAGTATATTTCTGTTTCCATATTACATGAAGCTGAAAAAGAAGGGAACCCTTTATACTAAATGAACTCACTCATATCAATTAAAAAAAAATTTGATCAAAATTTTGAATACAACAGTTATTGTGATTGAAAAATATAATCCTAATAAATTCTTTGATGAAACAGTTAAAGATGAATTTCGTATAATTTCTAATTTGTACATCAGAAATTATGAAATCTAATAAAGTGCAAGTTATCACTTGCTCAAATTAGCTTATATTCCAAAATTGTTTTTCTTTCTTTTTGCTGGTCTCCTTACACATCTCTACAATTGCCAATCACTTTTCTCATGGTTATGGCCAGGTAGAAATGGGCTTTCGGTTTCCATGAAGCTTTGGTCAAGTTGACATTGTGTATTTGCTGTTGAGTTTTCTTAAAAATAAGATTCAGTTTCTGCAATACAACATAAGCTTAGGTACTAATTGGAAGAGTCCCAACACACCATCTTTTGGCCATCTGCGAATAGTTGCACTTCAGAAAATGTGAAGAGTGAGTGAGAGTGGCTCTATAGCAGATTTCTCTGTGTTCTCATGTTGGGACTATTAAGTGGATGTTATACATGAATTTGCATATTTATACATTTAAAATTCAATATGTTTCAAGACTACCTCAAAATTTACATTAATGAATGGAGTTTTGAAAAAAAAAAACTCAATTAGAAATGATTAGAATCAATGTTTATTCAAATTAATAGTGACAGATGTATCAATAAAGAGAATTGTTCTAGTAAAGAACATTTTCAGTTGGGAGTTTCAAAGTTTTTTATAACCTTGTATCAATAATTCTATTTATTCATGTCCCTATTTCATAAAATAAGTTTTATCATTCATGAAAAGTTTTCTACAAATATTCTAGAATCACAGATTTCAATTCCTGCTATGACTGGTATCTTGTACTGATGGAGTTTCAAATCTTGTAATAGCAAACAATCCTTAACCTAAGTTATTTTGCTTCACAAAAAATATTTTCTTTCATGTGTCACTTTTCTGAGAGGGGCAAACAAATAAACAAATAAAAGAATATATTATGTACATTTGTGTATTTATTGAACAGCATATAAAAATATAAAATTAAAGCAAAAACTAACTTAACCTTAATAAAACTAACTTAAATTTTAATGAAAACAATACGATTTTGTTAAATAAATGTAAATAAAATTAAATAACTGTAACACTTACTTCTTATATACTTCTTCAATATATACTTATATTTCTATAAACATATTTACAAATATATTTCTAATTGAAATTTGTTATAAAGAATTTTATGTTATAATTATAAATACATCTTACTTTCTTCCTCTTTATAAATAGGTAAATTTTAAAAATAGCATTTAACCCTTTGTGCTCTTTTGGCCATTGCAAGCCACAATTACTTGCATCATCAACTCTCTATACATTGCGACACTGTTGTGCCCATCAGCTCAGATTTATTTGTCATAACACAACTGATGTTAAATGCCTGTTCAGTTGTACAAGTTATCTTAGCCATAATTTATTGTATTAACTGTAATCAAAGATCATGTTTTAACAGAGTAATACTTTGTAAAAAACAATAACAATAACTTTGTACAATGAAAAGTAAATGAGGATTGTTTTAAATTGTTACACCATTATAACATTTTCATTCGTCAGTTTTGAATGCAAGCACATACAAATATAATTAAACATATAGTTTATCCTTATTAAAAGATAATTTTGTTTATTATGAGAAAATTGTTAAAATCTTATCAGACGAAGCAAAGGAATATTTCTCAATTCATGAGTAATATCTAACGTATGAATAAATTTTATTGCTACATATAATATCAGACTTGTCAATGTGCTATTTCTAAATGAGACCATGTCATCACACTTTATGGAAACACAGAAAAATGTCTTATATAAAATAAATAAAAGCTGTACCTCAGTGGCCTGCAATGCTGGCCATAAGAGTGCGTTCAAGCGTATTGACTTTGGTATGCCATGCAGACCAAAAGAGCTGTGAGGATAGCCTACATAATAATCAATCAGAGCTGTGCACAATATGACGACTTTCTGCTTTGCAGCCCAAAAGAGTTGGACAGACTAATAAAATTTTTCCATGGCACAAAGGGTTAAACTGATTAGAAATGATATATTTTCTATGCAAATACTTAATACTGATAATTAATAAAATTGATGTTACTTCATTAATCAGTATTGCACAGAATTATATACATGCAAATTAATCTAGCTACTAATTTCATGGTATGAATACAGGAGGCATAATCATTCATTTTAAAACATGAAAAAATACTAATTTACAGTAATGTATGTAAACAAAAATAATTTATTGACTGTTTTTTTCATACAACTTGTCTTCATGCGATTTAATAAAATTTGAAAATAGCATAGCAAGTTTCATCAATAAGATAGACTACAAATATAAAAAAAAATTTCATTTACCTGTTAAAATTTTGACTATATATCGTTTTAAACCATTTGAAGGTCAGATACAAAATTCTATGTTTGGATATTGCATAATTTGACCATGAAAAATTTAATGGATCAGATTTCTATGTGCAAATTATTACTAAAATTATTTTTTTATACAGCTCACTACAAGTAATGAAAAATGATTCAGATATGCCAATAATGAATAGGAATGATTATGGTCAATGTATGGTAAAGCTCTGCGCTAACAGTGGCAAAGCCTGGTTTGATGCAAAGATAATGTGTATGTGTGTGTGGTGGGATCAAAAGGAATTTTATACTATGAGCTGTTGTTACCTGGTCAAATGAAAGATTATAACTCCTGTCAACAATTGGAAAGATAAGGTGACCAGAACCGATCAATAGGAAAGGTGTCAGCTTCCTTCACAACAGTGCCAGACCCCAAACATCTCTGGTGACCTGTCAAAAATTGAAAGCTTGCTGGGAGGTTTTGTTGCATTCATTGCAGTCTTCACCTTACACTCAGACTACCTTTTAATTCAGTCTCTACAAAATTCTCTCAACAGCATAAATTTAGATACAGAAAAGACCGATGAAAATTACTTGTCACTAGTGACGGTATTATCATTTTGCCTCATAGATAACAAAAGGAGCCGATCAAAATTGCACATATTTGGTTTAATAAACTTAATTGAAATATTAAAATAATTTATGTAAACAAGCGTATTAAATAGTGATATAAAAGTACATCAACTTTACTGCACTGGTTATCAAAATGATTGCTTATATAAAGTTTATAATTTATAAATCATCAATTGAATAACTTAGTTTACTTTAAGGAATGCTATAAGTAAATGTGTACAAAATATATTAAAATATTCTTTTGTTAAATATAAACAAAAAATAAATTGTGAAAAGTACTTATCATAAAATTTTCTAAATTAAAATATACTATTATTTCTATTCAGCAATTTATTCAAATATACCATTATTATTACCACAATATTCCTATTACAGCATTAGCATATCTACAGTGACTGAAATAATGATGGTTCACTCTCTGCGTTGGCTGATTTATTGTCTTTTTTGTTTACGTCATCAGAAGCGTACTGTGGCATTTGTTATTGTTTTGCAAGAATGTGCCCTACCCACTGTGCAATCAGTTACTGTGTATC
>JAAAKQ030435320.1:0-24623 GCA_010016005.3 Zanna intricata
TGGCACTGGATAGGGAATCTTGGAGAGCTGCATCAAACCAGTCAAATGACTGAAGACAAAAAAAAAAAGAAAAAAAAGAAATATAATGTATAAACAGAGATTAAAAACAAAATCTGTAGCTTACTGTACATAGAAATTGAATGAGATGACAATGATAGTAACCATAATTTTTAAAATTTTTTTTCACATATTATATTTACATACTGGTGATAAATTTTTCCTTGATTTTCAACCAGCATGGGATGAGTGAAGAAGTTTTTCAAAATATTTAATTTCATCAGTTTACGAATGATATACAGGATGATAAATAAGTGAACATGCAACAAATAAAATATTGCATAATAAACTTCATATTTTTTTCTTTATTTTTTTTTTGAAATATCAAATAATATACATTGAGAGAATGGTGTGTTATGTTTGTATCTTTATGGGTTCCAAGTATATATTTTATTTTGCTTATTATTTTTATTATTATTATTATTATTAATAATTATATTATTTTTTTTTAATAACTAAACCAAATTATATTATATAAGTAATTAAAATTCTGATATAGCAAAATTTGTTGAGGGCATGAATTCTACATTATGTTTATTAATTATATTCATTATTTGAATATAATTAAAATGATTTGAAATGTATTTGCATATCATACTTTGACGAGTTGGGCTCTTCAATAAATATCTTGAGTACAAAAACAACATTTGGCAAATTTCTAATTTCATTACAATTACTTGATAAATTTTTTTACTATTGATATGTTAACCAATTAAACGATTAAATAAGATATCAGATTAATAAACTAGTTAATTATTAATCAATTATATATTTTATTGATCAGTTTTTAATTTCTTTTTTATTAATTCTTATTTATCCATTATTAATGATTAACAATCAATTATTAATTATTCAATATCCATTATAAATTATCTATTATTTATTACCAATTATCAATGTTTCTTTTTAATTAAAAAGTTAGGTATACACTGTTTATTTATTTATGTAATAATACCTCATCATGCTAAAATTCGTCATGAAATAAATTATGTATTACATAATAAAAAATTAAATATTTCACTTCTTTTTATTTCTGAAATATGAAATTATATACATTGAGTTATGTTGTACATTCATATCTTATAACAGGTATATATTTATTTTGATCTTTAACTATTTATTTTTTTTTATAACTGAAATAAATTATTTACTCTTTGATTAAATATTTTAATGTTTGTTATCTGTTACTTGATTAATTAATTTCAAATTATTACATACATATATATATATATATATATGTATATGTATGTAAGTAACTGCAATTCTGTTATAAAAATAATTTGCTGAGAGGGAATGCATTACACAGTGTTAAGTCTGTTAATTAAATTTATTATTTGAATACTATTGAAATGATTTGTTACGGATTTGGATCGTCTTTGTACAGGATGGTAAATATCTTTGAAATATCTTCGACAAATATTTGTGCTATATTTGAAAATTTTTGCGCCTCAAAATCAAATGCATTTGGCTGTTTTTTTATTTGGTTACAGTAGGGAAGGACCCTTATACGTATTACTAAATAAATGGGTATATATAAATAAATAATATATATCAGTTCTAAATTAGTCATTTTGAATATTATCTTTAAAAGCTAATTATTATTAATACAATTCCTTATTACTTCAACAATAATCGACTTTTAAGATTGTTGAGAAATGAGATCATTTAACTAATAAATGGCTAATTTATTTGGAATTAATTTTCATTTCATGTATTAAATCTATACTAAGAGAAAACTAAATATAATAACATACCTGTTATTTCATCGAATTCAATTATATTGATGATTGACTGATTTGAAAAACTCTTTTAAAATATGTCAAATTGTAGTAATTGATATCAATATGTAATCATAAATTAAAACTACTGTTGGATATCCATCATAAAAGTCCATAAAAATGCCCTTCCTAAAAGTAGTAAAAAAAATTTACTGATATTGCACGATAAGTATGAAAGAACATTTAATATTTACAGTGATTTCAAAAAAAAAAAAAGTTATGTTGAAAATCAGATGTTTGGGTAGATTATCAGATAGTAAAATATTTATAAACATTTAAGTTTTTTACACAATTTTATTTGTAAATAAGTTTAAGATATTTTAAAGTAAAAATTACATTCCTGTTATAATATAACACTAATAAACATAAATTTTTCCTAACTTCCGATACATGATTTTAATCTATTTTTTTTTTTACGCGAAAATGAATATTAAATTCAGAATCTCTCTATCAATCACCATTTATGAAAAATATTTAAATTTTAATTAAAGGATTTTTTTAATTTTTCGATGTATTTAGTTAGAAGTTTAAGCTTAAACGTTGATTGTCATTAGCTCTTTTTTTATTGTTTATCTTTGGTAATATAATTTGTAAGTTATAAATCAACAATACTAGACAAAAAAAATACATCATATCATAGTCACATATCTAATACACATCATATCTAATATTTACAACATCATTTCACATCATATCTAATACTGAAAAGTGAGCCTTCATGGACAAAATTTATCGTGTGTGTGCAGATCAAAACATGTAGCTAAAAACACAGCTTTTTTTTTGTATTAAGCACTGGATTTAGGAATTAATTAATTTTGTTCAATTGTATTACTGTCTTAAGTTAAGTGCAGATCAGCCAAATCTGGTGCTCTTGTTCATTTTCATTCAGTATTGTTCATAACTTAGACATGATAGCATTGTAATTGTGTGTTTTTGTTGAGATAGATTGATTTAAGTAATAAGTGTCTTTTGGAAAATATTTATGTGTAAAAATCCAACGATGTCATATGATGTCCCCATCAGGTTTATGGAAATAAGAACCATAAAATCTTTGGAATAGTAATTAACCATTTACGTACTATCTAGAAAATTATTTATTTATTATTATAATGATATTTTAAAATTTTTATTATTGGCTAATAGGAATATGTTTTATTTACATCACTTGAAACCGCTATAAAAATGATAATAATAATTTTAATTATAATGGTAGAATAATTTAGGTGATACCGTTCAGTTATCTCATACAGAGCATATTACTCTTTATTTAAATTTGGCTCAGATTTTATAAAATACTAATAGAAAAAAGATAACAGAAAATCTCCTATTTTCAAATCCAGAAAATAATTTGATATCTTTTCAGTTCCAGTTTCCCTTAATCCTTCTTTACTCCTTCTACTACTTTTTTTTTTAACACTATTTAAATGAGTCCTTATTTCATGAAACATCATATGATGGTTTACTTATATGTGTTCATGATATGATAAATATGATGTTTTACTTATTTTGAATATAAATTTTCCAAATTCGCTTCTATTTACACATTTAAACATTTCTGTTTACACATTTTTCTTCATTTTTTTTATTCATCTTATATTTTCCAGTCTCCTCCACACCAGATCTAGACAAAACTTCAAGCCTTTCCAAGTCCCTTTTACATAATATTGATATTTTATAACGTTTTGTTTATTATTATTATTTACATCCATAACCTTTAAATAATATCTTCAATTTGTTTCCATTAAATTCCTATTTATGATTGTTTTTGTTTATATTTCCTTTTAATTTTTTAAGAAAATTAAATTTCTTAATTAAATAAATAAATGTTATATTTTTATAAATATAACACATTGGCATATTATATTAGTAGTGTACTTAATTATATTTTCTTCTTTTGCGTAAATACTGGTTTTCTCATTTTCTTGTTACGAAAGTACTTAACATTCATTTTTATATGTTTGTCTATTACCTTAGTTCTTTTTCATCTTCTAGAGGATTTATCATTTTATCTTTAACATAAATATTAAACAAGCTCGGGGATTTATTCAGCAGCCTTGGACTATTTCATTTATTTTGACTAATCCCCAGCAAGGTGTTCATCTTTTACAAACGTATTATATTATAATGCAAATTAATTAGATATTTTTTTTTATTTATATTTTACTAATCAGTACTTAATGTTTTATAACAATCTCATATCATTTAGTTACTGAAATATTAACTCTAATTATAATGCGTTTCTAATACATGTACTTCCCCTGTTTCCCCTATACTCTACCTATAATATTATATTACTAATATTTTAATCTTTTTGGTTTAATTGTATCGAAAAACTGTTCAGAAATTTAAAAGTTAAGAAGGGGTTTATTATTGGTCGTAAACTGAACTGTTATCAGCTAGTATATTTATATAATAGTTTCTGGGGTAAAAAAAAAACTATTGATGTCAGAATGTATAAATACTATATATCATGTGTTAGAAAAAAAATAGTTAAATTATTTAAATTGCTTTTCAGTGACGACAAATTATATGCATCCTGTTTCCTGAAGAAAAAAAAAAATAAAATCATCAAACGAAAGAGGAACATAAGTTACATTTCTTAATGGATTATGTGGAATTTTTTTTTGCAATTTAATTTTAAGTATTTTAATAGCCCAGTTAAAAATTAATGTAAAACAATTTAATTTTACCTGTACAATCATATAAATTGACATACAATAACAGCAAGCTCCACATTTTAATGTCATCGATATACCTTGAATTGTTTCATTAACAATTCTACATTTTCTGAAAAAAAAAAAGAAAGAATCTGTAATTTTATATATACTTATGATGTTAAGTAAAATATTGAAGGATAAATCTATTGTTTATTATAAGTGATTATATTTATTGATAGTATGATTTATTTTATCTTGTTTTTCCATATATTATTAATGATCTGAATAAATATTAAACATAAAATTTGTCATTTTTACACGACCGAAAAAAATTTTTTAAGAAATAAAGCTTGATGTGGACCGGGAAAAATGAAAGAACGAATGAAAAAGAAATAATTTTTTTAAACTTCTTATTTGCGGCAGATTTGATTGTGAATGCTTTGAAAGTTCCCGAATGTTTTTAATTTTTACTCATTTTACATATTTAGTCAAGTTCTGGCAAACACAAAGACGATTCAACATCTCAGAAAATAAGAACAGAAGGAATTTAGAGATGAAATTAGATATATGTAAATTGAATAACTGGAAAAAAGAATGTTAGGAAGAAAAGTGACAGAATAGCGAAGGAAAAAATACAATGAAGCGATGAAGAGGTTTTGGGAAGATAAGAAAAGAGATAACAGAAGTAAAGCTATTATTTGTTAAAGTGCACACGCTTCCCTAAAGGGGAATAATCAGAAATAATAATAATAGGATTGACATTTCTTCGTTACCGAGTGTTGACTGGTGAGAGATTTCACACTGATTTCTACGTCTATTTTTGAGAAAATTTGGTCGAAAACCATGCTATTTTATGTTAGGCGTAATAGTTTTAAAAGTTAAGAAATGAATCTACAAAGGTGTAATAGTTTGTTAAATAGATAATAAAGATAAACGTTATATACAAAACTAGTAAAACAATGGATTTTGAGTAAAATTGAATGTGTAAAGTAGAAAGAAATTAAAATACAAAAAGTAAGAATTTCCAAGTTTATTTAAAAACAAATCTATCAAAATGTGACAAAATTTATATAGACATTACAGTAAACAAAATTTTCAATTTTATATAATAACATAGCAATCATTTTCCAATTTTAATAAAAGGTAGTCTGTTTTTATACCATTTCACATACAAAATTTGAGCACTGTATCTTAAACAGTTTATGAATTGTTATTCTTTTTGTAAAATTTTTGAAATTATATGATGTACAAATACGGGAAAAATATGGCACCAAAATGATAACTTCGTTTTCTTTAAGTTTATAATAAATCGTTTTCAGTCATATATTTGTGTGAATTTGTTTATTTATTTTCAAGCTTCTAACATCAGTACCAAAATTATTTACTTTATATCATGAATATCCTGTCTATTATATAATATAATATTATATATATATTTAGATTGATGTAGCATCGTATAAGTGATTTACTGTTCTGCTATTTATTAAATTTTATTCTGCTCTTCCAAACATTTAAGTGAAGTTTTCTATGGCCGATGGTAATTTCTGTAAGTATTTGTGGTAATTGCTGAAGGTAAATTGCTGTATTATTATTACGCTAAGAATTAATGAATAATATTCTACTCACTTGTAAATTAGTTGATAATTAATAATATATGTTAATATTTCTTTTATTAGGTCATTTTCAGTTAATTTCCATATTTATCAGTAAATTTATGGGTTTATTTTTTTTTTCGCATTCATTGAAATTATCTGATCCATTTCATTTATCAAGAAAGAAAGTAATTTTATGTCATTACTGATTATTTTCATTGACATTAATGTTATAGAATATGATAGATTAGAAACCAACCAGATGTATATAGATTGTAATAAATATCAAAATGAGTAAATGTAAAAAGTTTTATAATTTGAAATAATAGTAATGGGGTAGGGTAATGGTAAGTTTTCGATTTTTATTGTATTTAAGTCATTTGCAGTTATAAAAATAAAAACTGTAAAAATTATTGTCCAGCTGCGTGAAATAACACAATATATTTTAAGTGAGCAATACAAAATATTATTAGTTGTTATTAATTCTTTTGAGATGAGTTTCATTCATTCTTTTTCTATCATCTCTTATCTGGTATAGAAATTTATTATAAGTCCCATCAAATATCAGTTTACATGTTTTGATAATATCCTCCAAATATTTCAAATAAATAACAGTGTACATCATATGAACAGTAAAAAATATCATTAATCTGAATGAATTTATTCTACTATCCAAATCATTCCAGTTGTATTGTAATTGTAATATACAAAACAACCATATCAGCAGTTTCGATGCAATATAAAAAAGAATATTTTAAAATTGTATTTACTGTTGTTTAAATTGATACCTAATATATTTAATGTACTTTTTATTTTAATAGAAATTTCCATTATTTGTATGTTTTAATATTATTTCCTGAAAGTGAAAAAAAATTCATTGTAAATGTTTAAAAATAAGATAATTAATATCAGGATTGTACTTGTAAAATTTTCCGTACCGGAACTTTTTCTTTTATTATAGCAGACTACAAGAACACAGTCTACAATCATTCTCTCCCTTTTTATATTTTAGGCTCCGTTTTATATATGTTTTTTATGTGTTATCTGAGAGGATGAATGAGGATGATATATATGAATGTGAATGAGTTTCAGTCTTGCACACTCTCAGGTCGACAATTCCTAAGAATTTACAAGCAGCAGGAAGAGAAGAAGGAATCTCAAAGAGTGTTATGTATCATATTTACAAAAAATTTCTATTTATGCGATTTATGTGGTGCCTGCGGAACATTGACAGGGTGCTGTTCAATCAAATGTTTCAGGGTATTGCCTTATTCTGACCTCCACAACTATTTATATAAGTAAAACCTTATTTTTATAATTATAATTGCAATTAGTCAACGTATTTGCTTTTGAAATAAATCCCCTAATTTTACTTAATAGTCTATTTTCAATTTCTCCCAAAAAGTAGTATCGGATTGACGTACCGTTGCTATTCCACCACTGAGTAACCCAGCCTATTTTGGTACAGCTTAGTTACTCATCTGTACCAAAATAATTAAAAAAACAAAAAAAAATATATATCTGAAAGATATCAGAAGTTATTTATGAAATAAAATTTTATGTAATTACATAAAATGAAATAGGTAAAAATATGGGAGAGGTTTTGTTTTACTCTCCAGTCATTTATCTATTAGCCTGTAAAATTTAATTTTTGTATGAAAAAAAATGTTCAAAACCAAAAAAAAAATTAGTTTACGCTATTTTAATTCTTATTTATATATTAATATATATATATTATTTACTTAAACTAAATAACTCCAAAATTTATCCAAGAAGTATTTCTTAAAATAAGGCTGATATAACTGATTTAACCGCACTACAAACATTTTTGGATTATCTGTGCAGACAAACTTAGTGAAGAAATAGTTTTTAAATGATGATTTTTACATATCAACTTCTTTTTTTTTTTATCGGTAAGAATGAATATTTTGATAAACCAAAACAAAATGAGTCAGAAATATTGATCCTTAATGAAATAACCTATTACTAAGTCCTGGTTTAAATTTTTTTGTTAATTTATTTCTTCTACTAAAACTTGCGATTTATAAAAATCTGCAATAGAAATTCAATTGGAATAGATTAGATTATTCAATCTCTGAGTTGAAAATTTTGCATTCTTTTTACTGTTACAAAATGTAATTTATAAACAGAAATCAAAAACAAAATCTTTTACTTACATATGAATTGACTGTTGTTATAATGATAGTAATGTCCTTTTTTTTCACTTATGTTTCTATGTTTATATACTGCTTACAAATACTTCCTTACTGTTTAACCAGTACGTATGATTGACGAATACTTTCAAAATGATCAGTTTCATCAGCTTGAGAATGATATATACATGATAAAAATAGTGGGCAAAATAATTGTGGGTTCATGTAGTATTTTAAAATTGATATTTTTTCTTTGCATGTGTTCTTATATTTAAATAAAGAATAAAGTTTATTTTTGGACTACAATTCCATAACTGATAGGTGTTCACTACTTATTATTTATGTATCAATATCTCTTCAAAATAAAATTCAACTGTTAGGTATTCACTATCTATTTATGTTTCAATACCTTTTCAAAGTAGAATTTGACGCATAACAAGTAAGTTATTACATAATAAAAATTCTTATTTTTGGCTTTTTTTTTTTCTTGGAAATATCAAGTAATATATATTGAGGAACGTTGTGGAATGTTCGTATCCTTACGGTTAACAAGCGCATATTTTGTTTTGTTTTTAACCACTATCATTTTTTTTTTTAAATAATTAGAATAAATGATGTTATATAACTAATTACAAATTTCATATAACAATGTTGTTGAGAGGGCATGAATTATATACAGTATTATGATTATTAATTAAATTCATTATTTGAATATTATTAAAATGATTTGTAAATGTATTTGCATCGTCTTTCAAAGAGATCGGTCTTTCGTTAAATATCTTAGTAAAGAACTAACCCTGTTTGGCATTATCTTATTTTTTTAAAATTAGTTGATAAACTTTGATTATTGATATGTTATCAATTAAAATATTGAATAACATATCAGATTAATAAACTAGTTAATTGTTAATAAATTTTATTAATTATTTATTGTATTATTAATTTTTTTTTATTATTGATTATTAACTATTAATTAATAATTATTAACTATCAGTTATTAATGAATAACTATCCATTCTTAATTATTAATTATAAATTATCAATTTTTCATTTTTATTTGAAAACCTTAGATATTCACTGTTTATTTATTAATGTATCAATACCTCGTCATACTAGAATTCGATAAGCAATAAATAAAATATTGCATTATAAAAAATTAACTTTTTGACTTCTTTTTTTTTTCTGAAGTATGAAATAACATACATTGAGTTATGTTATAGTACATTACTATTTTTACAGGGTTAACAGGCATATATTTATTTCGATTAAAAAAAAATTTTTTTTAAGACTAAAAATAAATTATTTACTCTATGTAAATATTTTAATGTTAGTTATCTGTTGATTAATTAACATATTTGACAAATCTAAATTCATTTCATTTATATAATATATATATATTATACAACTAACTACAATTCTGATATACAAATAATTTGCTGAGAAGCAATGAATTATACAGTGTTATGTTATTAATTGAATTTATTATTTGAATATTATTCCAATGATTTGTTACGAATTTGGATCATTTTTCTATAGGACAGGACCTTCAGTAAATATTGTAGAAAATTTTTAGATTAAGAAACTAAAGTGTTTGGTTGTTTTCTTATTTGGTTACAGTTACAGTAGAATTATTTGCTTACAGTAGGGAAGGACCCTTAAACGTTTCACCAAATAAACCGGACAGTATGTTTAAATAAATAACATATATCAGTATTACAGTTCTAAATAAGTAATTTTGAATATTATCTGTAAAAACTAATTAATGGTAATACAATTCCTTATTATTTCAACAGGTTAACCGACTTTTAAGATCATTGAGAAACGAGGTCATTTAAATAATAAATGCTTAATTTATTTGTAATTAATTTTAGTTTCATTTATTAAATCTATACTAAGAGAAAACTAAATATAATACCATTACACAATTAAATAAGTTATTGCATGATGCAGTTAACTGATTTGGAAAATACTATAAAATATGTAAATGGAAATTGATATCAGTGTGTAATCATAAATTAAAACTACTGTTCGATGTCAATCATAAACAGTCCATCAAAATACCCATCATAAAAGTAGTAAAAAAAACTTTGCCGATATTGCATGATAAGTATGAAAGAACATTTAATAGTTAGAGTGATTAAAAAAAAATTATGTTTAAAATCAGATATATTAAGTGTACATTATTAAATAATAAAATGTATAAAAATTTAAGTTTTTTTACAAACAATTTTATTTCTAAATATTTGTTAAGACATTTTAAAGTAAAAATTACATTACTTCATAAACATTTACTGTTTAATAATAACATTGATAAACATAATTTTTGTTTCCTTACATGCAATACATGATTCAAACAATACACCACACTACATCAATAGTAGTTGTGTAGTAATACACAATACTATAAATCAACAAATACTAAACAAAAATTAAATCACATCATAGTCAGATATCTAATACACATAATATCTAATACTGAAGAGTTTGTCTTCATGGACAAGATTTAGCATGTCTGTGCAGATGAAAATATATAACTGAAAATACAGCTCTATTGTTTGTATTAAGCATTTGATTTTGGAGTGAATTAATTTTGTTCAATCGTATTGATGTCTTAAGTTTCTTATCAGCACAGTATCGTAATGCCTCGGAATTGTGTAAATTATGAGTACCTTTTGTTATGTATTTGGTGTGTTTAGAGTAACATCAAATAGAAAAAATATTACACCTTTAATTAAGATCATATCGTTTGTACTTTCAGTGTACAATTGGTGATAAGGACAATACACGTGCTCGTCATATAGTATGTACTAAATATGCTCTCAATTTAAGTAGATGGCTGAAAATTACAAGAAAGACTTGTCATTTTGTGTGCCTATGGTTTAGCATGAACAAAAGGATCCTGTAATCAATTGTCACTTTTGTGTAAAAATCTAAACATACTGCAAAATATCCTTAATTGCAATCTGCAATCAGGCCTGTACCCCAGTGAAATTATTCCAATTCCTGAGGTACTTTTGAATGTATGATTCAAAAGCGCCAATGAAGAATCAGGCACTACTGAAGAAGACCCCAGTGATTTTGATTTTCAATTATCTTTCAGTAAGCTACATCTATATCATAAGGTGAATTAAATGACTCTGCTTGGGATTAAAACTTATAAAATATCAAACTGAACTGTTAAGATTAAGACTGCACGGTTATAATTTATCAAAAAATTACAAAAATTTTGGACTTTTGAAGCCGAAATAAGGAACTTTTTCAGTTCTTTGTTGATGAAAATAATTTTATTGCAAAAATTTACTGGCATGCTTATGTGGGATTAGGACAAGTTCATAAACCTGAGGACTGATGCCTATTCCTAGATTCGTGTAAGTATAGTTTAGAAGAGGTTCTACTATACAACAATAACAAATATCAATCGATACCAATCGCTTATGGTATTAATTTGAAAGAGACATACGATGTGATAAGACGTTCTTGAAAAAATAAATTATAAAAAACATAGCTGGAACATTTGTAGTTATTTGAAAATTATAGCCATTTCATTAACCATGCAGTTAGACTAAACTAAGTACATGAGTTTTTTTTTTTTTGCAAATAGGACAAAAATTACTAGGGATAATAAACATTAACTAGGGATAAACATTATGTTACCGAAGAGTGGAAGAAATGATACAACTTAACTCCAAATGGGAAACATATTTTTCATGAACTCTTAGTTTAACACAAAAGAAATTTTTTTTCATCTCTATATTAAGCTAAGGAAAAATTTTGTAAAAGATAGGAAGAAGGATATTCCCTGATTATTGTACATTAGGCAGATAAGGAAAAAATTAAAGAAAGAATATTTGTTGGTTTTCAAATAAGAGAGTTGGTCAAAGATGATGTATTTACTCGATGTTATATAATGTAGAAAGTGCTTGGACATTTGAAGACGATTGCAAAAGTTTTCTCAGCAAACAAAAATCTGAAAATTTTCATGATATTGTTAATTAACTTCTTACTTCATACAGAACTATTGAATGTAATATGCCTTTGAAAATAAATTTCCTTTACTCACATCTGGATTTTTTCCCAGACAACCTCAGAGACATAACTGATAAACATGATTAAAGTTTCCACCAATACATTTCGGTGATGGAAAGTCAATATAAAGAAAAATGGAATATTTAAATCCAAAAGCCCATTACTATTGGTTACAATTATTGTACGTTCTCTAGTAATAACAGAAAATTAATTATAATTAAAAAATATAAAATATATACATGAAAATGGATGGTAGTGAAAGCACCGCCATTACAATCATCAAGGTATATAGTTAGAATAATTCTACTGATCGCTAAGTGCATATCTGGCACTGTCATAAGCTTCCATAATCATATAAAATTGAAAATTTAACATTTTTCTTTAGTTATTGTTTTTTTTTACTTCACTTATGTTGATAAGTTAGATTTGTTAAATTTAATAAACACTATCCATTTCTTCATTTCAGAGAAATGGCAATAAAATAAGCATTAAATAATATTTGGAAAATTATTTTTAAAAACTCCTTGTGTTTTATTATCTCATACGTAAAACTACAAGGGATGGACTGAATTAAGAAGTAAAAAAAGTCATATTTCTGCAAAGTAGTGGTATCTTTTATTGAAATCATATGTGTAATGGAAAAAAATTAATAAAGTAGGATGAAAATGTATAAATACGCATAGATTTATTTAAATGTATGCATATTTATATAAATGAATACATACGAATACTTAATATTTTTCTGGAATATAAGCCATGAAACGTTTGAAAACTTTTCAGACATCAAATAAAAAAGAATTTTAAAAAATTTGGTCAATATTACTTACTTAACATTCCTAGTTTCCCTTTTCACAAAACTTTATTTCATATATGCTATTACATTTTTAAATATTAAGATTATATATATTTTTTGAATTGAAAAAATAAATTTTGCTATACAAATATTTATTTATAAATAATTTCATATATAAATTTTCTTTAAAAACAAAACATCGTGAATAAGGGGAAAATAAAGCAACTTTGATCTTGGCTAACACCTCCTACGTCACATCATATTGTTTGGGAAGGGGAAATGGTAAACAGTCTGATAATGAAGTGAGGTAGTAGTCTCTTCCACAAGATTTTTTTGTAGATTAGTATCCTAAAGCAATATCTTAAGTTTGAGACATCTCTCAGGTAACTTGTTGGGAGCAAAACAAAAAATACATTTATATTGATGGTCTGATGGAAACAAAAATCAAACAAAAACTTATTTTCATAACATATATATACAGAGCTAAATTTCAATTTTATTATTTAACAGGTTTTCGAGATATGATGTGAAAACAGTTAAGAAGTAATATTGAAGATCCCTCTCTCTTAACCATAATTTCAATTGACTTGTAATTTTAGAGTTTTAATTGAATAGAAATTATTGATTGTGCAGAAATTTAATTTTCTAGGACAATGATAGGAAAATTAAAATTTATGCGAAATACTATAAACCATTTTTAATTCTATCCAAACTTTAATTACAAATTATTTAATTGATAGTAATATTTTGAGCTATTATCAAAAAATTTATGATGAACCGGTTCGGAAAGTTTAATAAAAATACAACACAAAATATAATTCAGTTATAATTGCTTATTTTAGCAAATAAGGCATAGCCGGGAAAATAAAAATTAGATAGGTTTATACATATGAAATTACCTGATAGGAGAAATGACAAATAATTTAAATCAGACTGATAATAAAATGACAAGACTAATTTTCATTTGTATTCTATTATTTATATTTATATTTGTGTTTTGAAAATAAAAAAGAAAAATGTAGGGGTTAGAGCTGTGTTAAAATATCACAACTAAAAAAAAAAAAGCTGAAAAAAATGTTAGATTTTGAAGGTTTTCGTTGTAAAGGTTTTGTTGTTTTTATTACGGTAAATTCAGGCATTATTTAGTTACAATTCAAAAATTTAAAAAAAAATGATGTGTAATGAAATATTAACTAGAAACACAGCAATCACAACATCGGGGTGGGCACCGCTTTTTCCTATTGTAATATAAATTGAACATATTTCAATGTATTTCCATCCTTCAAGGTGCTCTACTTTTTCAACTTATTATGTGACGTAATAAATGAAGAATAAGTAATGAATAACCTGTAAAATAATATTATAAATCAATAAAAAATTTTTTCATTTCTTTTGTAAAATGGTTGAAATAATTCAGTAATAAATTGTTAATTACCGCAGATATATTTCTTAAAATTAACACCAACAATCCAGAAAGTTTGACTTTAAATGGTTTTATTCCTTGTAATTATAATTATTAACATTTTCTTAAAGCATTCGGGTTTTTGATCCAATTACATACATATAACAAGTGGCGTAAATATTCCTACTGCATTAAAAAAAAAAAAGAATTAAAGTAATAAACTGGTAATATTTTTAAGAACGTAATACACCAATAGACGTACTGAAACAACTTCTAAGAAAGTTTTCATAAGCATTTTAAAATAACAATTTTTATTGCAACAAGAAAAGTGGGAAATCAGATGATAAAAACAAAATATGCCACAGTATAGCAAAGAGAAAGTTCAACTACTCGGAAGAACAGAAGAACAGATGTGACCAAAAAAAAAAAGAAAAAAGAGATTCATTATAGTACAAGTAACAGAGAATTAAAAAACATTATACTGTCAAATTTGAGATAATATTTTTTCTTTTTTATGGGATTTAGATTAATATATTATTCCATATTTATGTTTTTCTACATTTTTCAGGCTTTGTCCAAATTTTCTGTTTAAATTCCAAAGAATGCCTAAACTTCCAACCCACACTTCATTGGGTTTTTCCATCTCTCTCGTGTTATTGGTTTTTATTTTCATACCACCTTAGGTAACCTTTCATCCCACAACCTCGCCAGGCGAACTAACCATCTCTATTTTCTATACATATACATTCTTTAAATACATTTACATTCTTCCAGATGTCATCATTGCAAAACCTTTCAAATCTCTAACTATCTTCTACAGATTGCAAAAACCAGACTACTGATGTTTTAATTCTTTTACATTTTGTAATATGTACCAACAACTCTGAGCCGTATAATTTATTATTTTGCGGATTGTAACACATATTAAGTGGAACATGTCAGTATATTTATATTATTCTGATGAACATCAATTGTAAAGCCAAAACCTAGGAAACAGAAACGAGATACCTGTTATATTGACTTATCTTTAATTATTTTCTGACGAACTGACTGTTTCTCCTAGAAAACTGTAAACGTTTACTTCATAGTAAAACTCTATGTTTTAATCTAACATTTTTTTAAGTCTTCTTTCGGATCTTTGGAATACATATTCGTTCTGCTATGTAATAACGTAGTCGTCAATAAATAGCATTGTACTAGGGTTTGCAATGTCTACACAAATCCCTGGATTAACTTCTATTTTCTTATTCCTGATTATATTTTTAATATAACAGATTAAAGAGCGCAAGAATTCACTCAACAAGGTACACCTTGATTAATATCAACTCTTCTAACAATTCATCTTTTATATGTAATATTATTTTCATTGTACGATGGCACATACTCATTATTCTTTATTTTTTAAGCCCCGCGCAAAGTCAGTTGAATGTGACTTGCTTTATAATTTCCTGTGAGTTCAATCTATTTATATAAACTCTAGAAAGAAATGCTATTGTATACAGTCCATTCTTATGATTTTGTTATTACAAACTATGCACAAAAAAACATGAAACAACTTACAGAACTAAAATTAAGAAAAAAGTTAGAGAAAAAGAAACAGTACGCTTACCTAATCGTAAAGTCCTAAGGAAGATGACAAAATAGTTACTTTTCCATAGAAATCTTGAAATGTTTTCAGATGACTCAATTTTTCTTATCGTTACCCCGTAGTTAAGACCACTTACAAAATAATAATAAAGTAGACGAATTTTGATTGGTGTTTTATTATTGATAAGAGAGAGAGATTATGTTGTTAGAATAAATAAAACTAAAAAAATATATATATATAAAATGTAAGAATTATTGATCCTCTCATTGGGCAGAGGATTACTGATTGAGCAAAAAATGGGTTTATGATGACAGATATGATTAATTGAATTTTTTTAAATGTAATTTTTTATCGTAGTTCTTTGGTACCGTACTTACATTTTAAGACTATCTTTTTATAATTATGGTCTACATTCCTGTTTTATATATATATATATATATGTGTAATAATTACAATAAGCATATATAATTATGTGATTAAATAGCTGAATATATACAAATAAACAAATGGTAAAAATTGTAGTGAAATTAACTCTTCAGCACTCGTAAGTAAATGTAGTCTGTTGAAATGTGTAATTAATAAAATTATATTAAAATAATTCCAAATATTAACAATTATGTGATTATTCCACGTAAAACTGCATATAATTATTATTTTCTGTTTAGGCATTTAAACAATATGAAGTAATAATGCACTAGCTGTCAGCACTTGCTTTGCTTGCCCAATCCTGTAGCCAGAATGCTTCACATTTGAACTTCGGACGAATTCGTTTCCTCATCTTTGTGAGAATGTTAAGTACTGTACAGGTATTTGTTACAAACAAAAATATTAGTAATTTTATTTAATTGTATTTCTGTTGCCATGATAACAGAAATCTAGAAAAGTAAAGACATTAATACATTCATATTATATATGTATATTTTTTTCATATCAAGAAGGGTGGGTCTTCTATACTTATTTATTTTTATAAAATTTTTCCAAATACTTACGTCTAAATTTAATAATATGCGAATAAATAATTTTTATAATAATTGTTAGTAGATCAATGTAATGTGTATAGTACATAATGCAATTTATTATGCAGTTGTAAGTCAAGATCTTTTCCCTTCATTTTAGCACTCAGCAATGGCTGCGCATAGCAGCCGCAAGTGATCCGCTCTGCGCCAATATCTGATAGAATAAAAATGTGAGCACATACAATAAATAAAGCAAAGCACCATATGTTTGTGTTTTATTGGTTTAATAGTTTCAATTAAACTATTAAATATTAGAAAAATTTTTTAATCTATAATTGGCTAAAATGGAGCACGTAGACTGACGATTGTCTTATCATGCCAATCGTCAGTCTCTTATACTATCATATAAGAGATTTTTAGGATAGTTAATAAACTATCCTGAAAATCTCTTATATGGAGCTTACACTTCTAAGTATAGAGAGCTAAATCCACTCCATTTGGTCCAGTGGTTAAACATGCCATTGCAAATTAGTTAATTTTGAAGTCAAGAGTTCTAAGCTTCAAATTATAAAAAGGTGTTACTTTTATACGGATTTAAATGCTAGATTCATGTGTTCATGTTTATTATGTTGATGTTTAAATTGTAGATTCGGTGTTCTTTGGTGGTTGGGTTTCAATTAACCATACATCTCAGGAAGGGTCAAGTTAAGACTACAATACTATTTCATTTGCATTCATAAATATCATCGTCATTCGTTCCTCTTAAGTAATATCTTATGGTGGTTCTGGAGACTAACAGAAAAAAGAGAGAATGTCGAGTCATGCAAGATGTTTTTGTAAAGTAATGACTGTCTAACTGTTCCGCCCATCCTATCAATCTATCTCTCTCGTATGCAAGTGAATAGCTATATTCTGCCCGCTATACCAAAGGTTTACAGCAATAGGCTGCTAATCATACCAAAATAACGTAACTTTATTACAAGCCAATAAGATTGCAGCATTTTGATTGCCGGCCTCTGTGGCGTGAGTGGTAGCGTCTCGGTCAGGCATGGCATTTCTCACACACGCTACAATTCATTCATCTCATCCTCTGATGATATACCTTAACGGTGATTCCAGAGATAAAAAAAAAGCATTTTGATAACGTGATTACTCAGCCATCATAGATTTCTGAATAAGTGTTGTAGATTGTTTTTCCCATACATGTGACAATAAATAAAATAAAAATATTATTTGCAATTTAAAAAGAAAAGCAAGTTTTAAAGCGTTTTGGTGTGTGAAATCTGTAAGAATATTGCAGTGGGTTTGTAAACATTAGGTTAGCATACCAAACATTGTCTTTACATTTCACTGACGTCTTCTCAGTGATAACATTCCATTTTGTCTGATTCAGTAATATTTTTCACTTTAACGTATTTCTTTAAAATTTTTAATATTATGGTAAAGTGTAGAAAGATTTTCTCTTTGCCACTTAATATTAAGGTGATACAAAACCATAACCGCAGGATTCTGCTATATATTTCATTGTTTCCTGTAAAAATAAAGTATGTTTCATTGTTCTAGATAAAAAAAGTAAAAAAAATAATTTGATGCATTTTTTAACTAAATTATTTATTAATTCCAAATTATATAAGATAATTTAGTGGTTTGTGTCAATTTATTTTTATTCTATTTAAATTACAACATAGTATTCCTATATTTGTTGATGAAATATACTATTTACCATGTTACTTTATTACTGAATTTTGACACAAATTTATGTCATTTTAATATTATTAAGAATATTAGAGAAGGAATATATTGCATTAATTGTCTGTAAAAGAAAAATATATTATTTAATTTTGTATATAATATTAATTTCCATTTGAGAGAAAAATCTAAAGATGATTCCTTATTCTAACAAAAAAAAAAAAAGCAGGGAATATTCTACTGATGAAACTAAAGAAGAGAATTTTCTTACATGTAGGTTTGGAATTGTTTCTTTGTTAGTGATGAATTTCCACTGATTTTTTGCACCTTCAATAAAATTAAGCGGCACTTAATGATGTTTGAGACTTAAATTAAGGCATCTGTTTAATAGTATTACATGAAACCTGATGTGGAAAAATTGAAAAACTGTAAGTCCCAAAATTGTATTTTGTAGTTTTCAGAAATCTTGGATAAAAGACAAAAGACTACAATAAAAAAACACACTATTTAGTTTTTATTGTAAAGTTATTGTAAAATTAACATTTTAAACAAAATTTATGGAGAATTTTTTTTCTGAGTATAATACTATAAATAAAGTTACACAAATTAAATATAAACGTACAAATTTTTAAGTTTATTAGAAACAAAATATATCAAAAAGTGGCATATTTTTATTCAATTTAAACAGAATTATTTTATTGAAAATCATACATATTTTCTACAATTTTTCTTTATAATGTTTTCTGTTTATTTACCTTTTAACAAATATTTCTTATGCCAAACTTACAGTTGGTTGTTATAGGACTAAAATACTTTTCATTTACATCAAATTTGGGAAAGACTACTTTCCCAATCTTTTTTTTTAAATTTTTTAGCCAGATTTGATTTACATCGGTTAAATTTACCTATTAATTTGAATATTAAAGTATAAAGTCAAACTTTATTTTACAGAAAACAAAGAAATCAGGGCAAAGTTATAATAATATTAATACATTCTGGCTGAATCACTTTGTATATATATTTAATATTTTATATAATCGCAGTGTTGTAATTGATATGGTGTGTGATAGGAAAAGGCTGGGCGGAGATGATAAGGTAGGGATGTGATGATGGTATGGGAGAGGATTAGGGGGAAGATGATGTAAGCGGATTTTGGACCGGATGTTTGCGACTTCTGAACAA
Organism: Zanna intricata; assembly: GCA_010016005.3. Classification (NCBI taxonomy): domain Eukaryota; kingdom Metazoa; phylum Arthropoda; class Insecta; order Hemiptera; family Fulgoridae; genus Zanna; species Zanna intricata. The sequence continues at coordinate 19,874 of JAAAKQ030435320.1, forward strand.
ATCCATCACCGTGGGTTATCCACCACCGGAGATTATCCACCATCTTTGCAAGCTCAACTGCAAATCAGCAGAGGTTGCCCAGTGGCTCTTGAATCGTGGTCATTCTGCTGTGGACATTCTACTGCTGGATGAAGTAGGTTCCGAACGTGAATTGAATCCAAGCCATTCAAGCATGCATGGTACTCAAAATATGGGGTCCTCAATATAGGATGACGTTTAGCCCTGTCCACAATGATTCTCCTCAAACGCTGTTTTGCTGTGAGGCGGCGAGTCCTCTTATTGATGCCATGCCAACGTATTAGATATGTTCAGCTTCAGAAGTACCTCAGTATATTTCTTGATGAAAATTGTAGTTTTTGAAGCACCTTCAATACATCTTGGGTAGGCCTGTAATGTCTTCTTCTGAATTTGATGTTTGGTCATTCCTGATTGGGATCTTAATTGTAAAACTGTAAGTATTTTGTATAAGTGCATGTGCGTCTTTTTCTATATGCAGTGCCTGATGGGTTGATAGGCAAGACTTAGACTTTCCTTCTTTATGTTTACATTTGTTTTATTGTTATTTTGTTTTATAGTTTATTAAACTTTTGCTGTTTTTGTTTCTGTTTGATTATATGCGCTTTTCTTTTTTGTTAGTTATGTTTTATGTGACTGTTATGTTGCAATATTTATTTTTATTGTTATGTTTTTTTAGTGTTGTGTTTTATGATTCGTTGTAAGTGAATTTGGTTTTAATTAACGGGGAGGTAGAGTTAAGTTTTTTCATTCTTAGAAAGTCATACAATTGTTTGAAACTTGGCTGGATGCATTTTGTTTGTAGTTTATATTAGTAAGACACCGCAGTTCATGTCGCAGCTAGTGGCATTCACATAAGTGGTGTCCTGGCTGAGCCTTGACTGAAAGATTTCATCATTGGCCAGCTACAGAAGATGACCTCCTGTAAAGCCCATACATTGTATTGTAGGTACAAAGGGGGTGATTGAAACTGTTACATGGAGGTGTTTTCTCCTGTAAGGTTAGGATGTTGATACAGATTCCATGACGTAATCTACTAGCTTTTCTACTATTCGGTTCTGAACAGCATATAGAGATTTGAGATTATTTTATTGTCACAGCAGCAATTAATATAAATAGTAATGATTAAAAATATACTGGTAATTTATATGTGAACTCTAGAGAATCTATACAAAAATTCTGGTAACGAAGAAATTTAACAAAATATATTCTACTTCTAGGAAGCTATTAACTTAAAAATTAGCTATTAAAAGCTTTAATTTATTGCTTTAATAAGGCTTCCATCCTGTTAACTATTAATTTAATGTTCCTGTACCATCTAGTCTGTATAAAGATACAGGGATCATGATTTTTGAAAAAAATTTTTTTTAGATTTTTTTCATTTATATCATTAAACCTTTAATAAACTTGGTTTGTCAGTAAAAATTGGTTAAATATTTTAAGTACAGATAAAAGATCTGTTACATTCATGCCAGAAAATTGTGCATGTTTGAATGCAAAAACAGTTGTAGTTTAAGATACATCATGAATCTTTTTTGTACTTTTTTTGTCCTCTGCTTTTACAACTTATCATGTGACCTTTTAAATAAATATTACTTAATGATGTCTACAATATGGTTATTTATCAATAAAAAAGTTTCTTATTTCTATTTTAAAATCGTTATAAAAATTTAATAATAAATATCTTTTACCGCAGATAAATTCCTTAAATGTAGTATGAACAATCCATATGGTTTGATTTCAATCGGTATGTTATTCCTTGTCATTATAATTAGTAACATTTTCTTAAACCATTCCGGTTTATTGATCCAATCTAATTCATATAATGAGTGCCGTAAATTTTCACACTGCATTAGAAATAAAATTAATAGAATGAGTGATTAATATTATCATTAAGGATGCTAAACATAAATAGATGTACTGAACGTATTTCTAAAAAATTACCCCAATTGTATGGTTTGAAAAACTGGAATTCATTAGAAGAAAAAGAATAGAAAATGGTATGATAAATTGAAAATATAGAAAATAACAGCGAACTAAAAAATTCAGCTACTTGGAAGAATGGATCCAACTAAACGGCTAAGAAAATTATTATAGAACAAATAACAGAAATTAAGTTTGTGGATATATTGTCATAAACATCAAAAACAAAAATTAATCTAAACATAGGCAAAGATAAAATATTTTCTTGGAGTGATTGGACGATCCCATCTATGAACGACATTGGATGTTTTCAACAGACTGTAGAATATGAAGAAGCGAACTAAGAACAATTCTGGGAAACAAATTGAACGAAAGGGGACAGTATAGGTTGAGATCCATGGAATACAGTTCTTCCGTAAAGTAGCTAGAATTGACAAATTAGAAGATTCAATGAGAAAAAAAGGCTTGATGACTTCAGACACTTATTCTTAATTGATGGAAGGCTAACTAAATTTATCTTAAACTAATTAAACAAAAACCAAAAAAAAGAAAACTAGTGGATGTAGAAAGATAGAAAGGATATTGAAGAAGAAGTAATTCTGAACCGGTGAAAGTTACAGAAATGGTTAAAATGTTTGAAAGTTTGCAAACGAGTAACAAAAGAGAAGTTAGCTACTTAGACCAGAAAAGATAAAATGGACAGTTAGAATAATGAATTTTTGGAGGATCTTATATCAGAAGACTGAGAAGAGTGTATAGCAGGTAATGAATCGTGTATTGGGTTCTATAGAAGGTCTAAAAAGAGCCTGTGGGTTGGTCTAGTGGTTTCGCATCATCACAGATCAGCTGATTTTGAGGTTGAGTGTTCTAAGGTTCAAGGAATAGCTAACAGGGGTTTCGGAAGCTAAACAGAAAAACAGAGAAATCGTCTTAAGGGAAAGTAAAGCTAAGTAATGGAAACGCAAATACATTTTTAAAAAACAAGAATTCGTATGTATAAATTTAAAATTTACTCGTATGTTTCATTTAACTGATTTTTAACATTTTTTAACTCGCTTTGTTCTTTAAAATACTGTTTTTTCTATTATTTTTCATGTAAAATGTTTATGTTAAAATCATTATTACATGACTAAAGTAGTAATTTTGTTATTTTGTAGATCCACACTTCTAATGCTTTGTATCACTCAATTTTTAAATACAGAACCGTTTCCATACTATAATATCACTTTGTGTGAATATATTAAATTTTATAAATAATTGTATGTTATTTATCTCAATTTCCTTAAATAAAATATTTTAAGAATAACATGTAAGGTATATCGTTTAATATGACTTAAAATGTTTTTTCAGCAAGAAAAAATAAGATCTTCAAAGACAACTGTTTTTTTGTGTAATATTTCATTGAAGTATTTTAATGAATCATATAATAAAACTGCGTTCTACAGTAGATTTTCTTATAATTTTTGACATATTACATTATCTTGCATATGTTGTGTTTAACTTTTGTGGGAAAAAAATTTCCAGCAACATAACAAATTAAAATTTTTTTTTTTTTGCATATTATTTATTATTGGAGACCAAAGAAAAGAAAATTTTACCGATTTGTTATTTATCTGATATTGAATTTACATACCTCAGTGTTTATCTGTTCACCACTACTATCATATATATATATATTACTGTATAAGGTAAAATATTGTCAAAGTTGTATCTCTGTGATCTTGTAAACTAAGCCATCTTTCTACAAAATAATACAAAAAAAGGCTTCATTAATTTTTAATAGTTTTTATAGTGTTTTCAGTTAGTTGTAATTGGAATTTATTGTAAAATTAATATTTTTAAAAACAGAGTTACTTATTCCCTTAAAAAATATAATATTTGAGAAGAATGTAAATCAGTTAGATAATATCAATATTTTGTATAAAATTTGTTACTGTGGAATGTTTCTTGTTCTATTTATCTTGAAGAAAACTATTTTTGGAAATGACTATAAGTATCATGCTGATATGAAGCATTACACCATTAATAGACAACTTTTAGATAATTTTTATTTATTCTTTTTATGAGGCTTCAGATTTATAAGTTATTTTTGTTTTACAATATTCTTTGTCCTTTGGTCTCTATGAATATTGCCGTTTTAAATTTCAAAATAAACCCCCAACATGTTGCCAACGCTTCCTTTGTCTTCCTCGCTCTCTTTGAGTTGTAGGTTTGTATCTTCTTACATTTTTGATAAAATTTCATCCAGCATCCTCCACTTGTGATTAAGGATCTTTATTTATTTTCTGTCTAAACATATTTAAATCCTACTGGATTTCATCATTGCACAACCTATCGAGTCTCGTACAATATTTAACAGATTTCAGAAAACCAGATTACTGATACTTAAATTCTGCTTTTATGTTTTGTACTAGGCATTTGCATATCTGGTCCAAACAATATAATATAAAGCGAGAGGGGATTATTGTTTAAGCGAAAAATTTGTTCTGACATAGTTGAGAGCGATATGATTAAAGTGAATTTTTTAAAAGTGTAATTTTACATTCTCTTGGTAACAAGTGGTACAATTGTTGAAAACTGTTATCCTTTATCCAAGGAGGAACACCTGGCGCTTTTCTCCTTTTAAAAATATTACTTTTTACATAACTGTCATCTATATAGAAGTTATAATAATATATATATATATTATAGTTGCTAGGGACATATGTAGTGTAATTATGGGATTATGTTGTAGAATACAGTGACCGAAATAATGATAGGTTCACTCTCTACATTGGCTGGTTTATTGTCTTTATTTTTGTTTACGTTGTCA